>JAMXBB010000011.1:99252062-99305736 GCA_024138015.1 Lumnitzera littorea | reverse complement strand
TTGGGGTAGGTGTGGGGGCGGTAGGGATTCCAATCTTGTCTAATTTTTTTTTTAAATTTTTTAATGATCTAAAAATTCCTAGAAAATTACCATGTGTTACTGTAAATATGATATGTATTGGGTAAAAATTTCATGAATTTTGGATACTTGTTGAATTTTTTAGTCAATTATTGAGGAAGTTATCTATTTTTATTAATTTCCTAACATTTTTCTGATTTTATCCAAACATGTTTTCTTGTTTCCCAGATTTTGTTAGATATTTTGAAGATATGTTGCGATATTTTTTCCATTTGTTGAAGTGTTTTTACAACGTATTTTGTCATATTTTGGTGTTTTACCCTATTATTTTAATAATTATTTGCTTTTTCAAAGCATATTCCTTAATTTTAATTATGACATGCCATGATGATGTTTTGCATACAAAGAACATAGGCCCTTATCATGCTTCTTGTCTTTACTTATTATTTATTTACTTTTACTTATTATTAAATTTAATATTTATTATAGTTTTTTACTTTTATTACTTATTTTTACTGTTAAGGATAAATTGGTCTTTTCTTATTTCTATTGCTTCTAACTTAAGTAAATACCCTAGAATTATTTTCCTATTCTCTGTCTTGTAGTAATTATTCTTTGTACATTTCCCTATTTCTTATCTAAATTAGTTTATCTTTAATATTTATTGTGCAAACTTTATATTTTTGAATTTTTAATCCCATCTTAGTTTTTGACATATTTCCTTATCTAACATTAAGGTTAAGATATGGTTTTGAAATCCTATTATCATAATTAGAATTTGGAAATAATAATTTGGATGCTTCTCACAAAAGCTGTAGTAATTTAGTGATATGAACATCTCCTAACAAAATAGATCAAATTCAATTTTCCCCTCCCCTAATTGTTGTAATGTAATAGCTAAAAAAAAAAAAGAATACATAACGACTTAGCCATTTTTACTATTTTATTATTAGCTACTCATTAAAATATATATATATATAATGAATTTTTCTTCTCTTTTTAAATAACCCTTATGTTTACCAACTTTTTCAAATTAGTTATGGTTCGTTGGCGAGACTGTCCAACCCATCATCTGACCATTCAAACAATCATATGAGTTAATATAATTAAATATTCAAAGTCAGATCATGGATTGGATCGATTTTGTTAAAAAGGTGAACCGAACCGTGGAATTTTCCCTTTTTCATATAACTTTTAATAATTATTATTTTAAAATAAGTTTTGATGATTAATTATTCCTTCCATGGATAATATATGGTGGAGGGAAAATGTAGTGTGACAATCCATAAAAGACATTAGAAATTTCCCATATCATTCTTCTTACTCGGTATTCCCATGCTTACTTTGTTGAAATGAAGACATAACAAAATAGGCCTTGTTTGATTTTTACATAAGCATTGTTAAATCAAGCAAGTTTAACTTGGCAAAAAATAAATAAATAAACAAAGTCTTCAACTTTATTGTTAACAAAGTGAATTATTGAAAAAAAAAAATGAAGTCCCAAATTAAAAAATGAGACTCAAAGAGATTAAATTATCTTTAAAAAAATTGTACAAACTATAGCAACAAAGGAAGTAAAGATAGTTTGAAAATCTATCTTATACAATGTTCTCAAGAAAAGCAACATTGTAAAAAAAAAATGATAAAATAATACACCTATAAATAAAACACCCTTCACCTATGAAAACCTTACATCTATTAAAAAGTTTAATCCATTGTTTAAAATATGTAACACAAAATCTATTACAATAAATTTACAAATATGATGTCCTATGAAGACCCTAACATATATGTAAGGTCAATAACAAAAAAGAAATAGGACAAAAGAGGCGAAAAATAGAATCGTATAAATAAGATAAGAACGAGATGGAAGAAATGAAGAAAAAATGAAGAAATCCTTTATGGCTTGATGATGGGTTTGAGTTATGGCTTATATGTTTATTTTATTTTTTCTTTTTAGTAAAACCTATAAGATCAAAATATAATAATGTTCTACATTTATAATTATAATTTAGTAATTTTTACATGATGAGTATAAGCTATCTTGGAATTTACACCTTATATACATTAGAGTAAAAGTTGTCAAGGAAATAAATCTGAACTTTAGAGTAATCAAGGATAGGCCTAGTTACTTAAAGCTAAACCGTGTAACTTAGATCAAAAAATTTTCTAAATCATAAAACTTCGGTTTTGATTCAGCTTGACTCATGGATTGAACCATTTTTTTGTAATCTCATATGAAAAATACTAGATTCCTTTAATAATGATAAGTATTGAATAACTTAATCAAGAGTTTTCAAATAATAAAAGTTTAGACTTTAAAAGACTTTTACCAAATATCTATCAATATTATTTTCAGTATTTTGAAAGTTTATAGGAAAGTACAGTCAATATATCAAAATATGACTCGTATATTTTTGTTTTACAAGCATGAGACTATCATCTCATGCTTATCCTTATTATTATTATCTTCTTATAAGTGAGAATGGGATCAGGTAGCAACTAAAAATGAAAATAAAAAATGGTACAAAAATATGAATCTTTCATAATGCAAGTTTACTTCTCTTATGTATAAAGTGAGTAAAGAGTTATTTCGATAATTGGATTTTTAATTTAATTTAATACATGGACTTGTTTAATGGGCTAATGATGGGGCATAGAAAACCGGGTCTAACTAAGGATATTTTAAGAAGATCTGGTTTAGTAGACTAGAAATAAGGATCGCTAAGTTAGTTTATCTATTCTTAACCTTGCTCGGTTATCTTACACATACAAAATAAACTCAAAAAAGGTTTTTTTTTTAGTCCCTTTAGACCTTATTTGGCCTTTATAGGCTTTTAGAAGGCTTTAATAAACTTTTGGCCTTATTTCATAAAAGAAATGGGCATCCTCTTATAAGGTTATGAAGGGTTGGGCCTAAATTTAATCCAAACCTAAGCCAAAGCCCATGACTTATGTAAGAAAACAAGACCTCCATCTCAGCCGTCTCTCACCAAAAGTGATCTGACAACTCTCATCAATGACTTATCTTGTCCATCCATCTCAACTTCATTCGATGATCGAGATTAGGGTCCAAAACATATATATAGGAGTCTTTTCCTTATTATTTGATTAATTCAAAGCATTAGCAAATTTTGCAAAATCACTATTACTTTATCGAAATGACTATGTAGAAGATCAAATCAATTATCTTGTGAAAAATGGATCAAAAACATTGAATTTGATTTACCATTACATGTGCATATCACGTGACATCGAGCTTATTTGTTCTCCTTCCATATCTCTTTAGGATCATCACTCCATGTGTCAGTAGATCAAAACTTCTCAAAGATTGATTTTACGTCTATTGCATATGATCGATTGTTAATAACAATCTTATCAAATAAAGTGAATCTTGTAATAAATGAATCGCAATGAGCATATTAACTAATATTTTCGTATAATCGACCTCTTAGATAAATGCTGGTTGTATATAGCTTTTTCCGATGTTCAAGGCTTGATAAGATTCAAAGTAGAGAGTTATTGAAGAAATTATTTCTGGAGACTGATCAAAGGATGAAAGTTGTAAATTAAGAGTTATACATAACGGTCCATGCAATAATAAGGTCCATTTTGTATGGTTGTCGGCCACACCAGATTATGGGCTTATTTCGGTACCAATTTTCAACTTCACATACTTTTAGCATCATACAAAGTACAGACCTAGTCCACCAGTTAGCCTGTGCTTAGCTGTGCAAATCATAACGCGACTCGTTTATGGAAAATGTTTACATGGATTGGGTGCTATGCTATACTATATACTAAACAATATGCATCAAGTGGTTATTACAGGGTAAAACAATAGATATTAATATTAATACATCTGCCCTAATGGTCAAATTTTTGTAAGCTGATTTCATATTTATAAGATATGAGCTTCAGAACGGAATCGAATGGAAACCTCAAATATTCTGAAATTCCTGTGATCTCTTACATAAAACAACCAAAATTTTTCTAATCACTAATTTGTATTATTCATATTGTAGTGTGACTTCATATTGCATAGTTCCAATCATAAACCTTGCAATAAATGAAAAAATCATAATTATCAACGACCTTTGAATTCATGATGGAGATACCAGGGGTATTTGGTAGTAAATGATTTTAAAAAGGCCATAACTAACTGCGACAGGATGGTGGCTAGCAATTTCAAAAAAAAAAAACAAAAAAAAAAAGAAATTCTAATAAAAAATCGAGCTTCATAGGTTGTTTACCAGAACACTTTTAGACCGTGAAGTTATTGATTGTCCCTTTTAAATTGTGCATATTGAATAAACATTTTCTTTGACCATCTACGCATCTAAAGGTCCTATTTTATTATCGGTTGTTTACCACAAGAAGCTTCTGTGCACTTGGTTGTCAGTTTGATTGAAACAGGTCTAGACGCGTTTCATCGCCGCTTGGATGGAAATTCACAAGCCTCCTAATAATTTACGTATGTAAACGAAATTACGACTTTGAAAAGATTACATCACCAAAGGAGATTATTCACACTTCCACAGCTTCACGCGCACACATACGTATACGGAGAAACATTAGGAATCTTGATACCTTTTGGATCCATAGGACGTGCTTGACGACATAACTGAAGTGAAAATCACACCCCCCCCCCCAACCCCCCTCCTTTAAGTACGACGATACTAATAGAAAGAATCGCTCGATCAACAGCCATACAGAGTATTTTTCATTCTTCCTTCATGTCTTATGTATGTATTAAGTTGGTGTTGTGATGCTTGTAGCTCGAAAAACAAGGAGGAAAAGAGAGTATCTTAAAAATAGAGAACAAATCAGGACTTTCTCAAGAGCAAAAGAACACAAAGGTATAAATTAGTCACAAATTCATTGAGTGCTCATAGAAACTGACATTTTAATTTAAGATCCTAAGCCTTAGGAAGAAGGTAAAAATCAGACTCCACTGATGCTGCAGAATTAACGCAGACAAAGCGACTTAAGCACCAAATGGTGAAGGAGAAACGGACCAATGAATTGGACTGAGGTGAAGTCTCCACCCATAGAGCATTTATAACTTTAACAACCAATCTTAAAAAGATGGAAAAAGACGGGATAAAGGAAAAAAGAAAAAAAAATAAAATAAAATTGACAGCTATGCCTACTCACTGTACTTTCAAGCTCCTTTGATCTCTGGGAATTACCCACATCCGAAGCTCAACCTGCTGAAGGAGAGTTTGCACAAAAGGGAAATGGCCAAGTAGAAAGACCTCAGGGGAACTCCTTCAAAGTCCTTTTTTCAAGCTTACCTGCATAAACCAAAATGCGAATCCGGTTATATACACAAGAAATTAAAGACTAAAGAGGGGTTCTGGTTACATAATTTACATGACAACTTCTTACCTGGTTCTCGAGTTCCCAAGAGTAAGTTCAAGATCATCAGAAACACATTCCTCGTGAATCCTCTCCCCTTCCCAAGGTTTCACTAATCCTTTGGCGTTACTGCCAAAGGCAAATTCTGCAGCAATACTGTCCGACATTGGGATATCTGCTGTATTATCGACTCCTGCAGCTATAGCAGGAGAGCAAGTTCCACTCTGCCCAGGAGTCCACATCCTTGATCCTGCACCAGATAAAGCATCTTCCTTGAAGCCAAAAGGATTTCGAGCCACAAGGCTAAATGTGGGTGATGACGGTCCACTCTGTGGAATCTGAATACCAGCAAACCAACCAGAGTCAGGCAAGCTCTGACGACCAGGACTTGGTGGGGTGGATGAGGGTTGGAAGGAGCGGTGTTGTCCTGCCCAGGCCATTGATGCAGTTGGGTCATCCCAGTTGTTCCTGGTTCTTGGTGTTCGAGCAGATGGAGAGCTTAAAGGAGGGGTAACTGGAGCACTTATGGAGCCCCCAGTAATGATGAGAGGGTGGTACTGTGTAGATGATGCTGAAGATGAGCCAGACGAGAGCTTTTTGAGCCAAGGGATCAGGGAATCTGGATCCGCATTACCGTGGCCAGAGGCGGGGAAATGTGATCTAGCAGGACTTGGAAAGGAGGATGATGCAGGACTCGGGTTGTAGGATGCACATGGGCTTGGCTGGTAGGATGAACATGGGCTTGCAGATGTAGATCCACCTATGATGTCCATTCTATCCACAGGTTTGCATCCCTGCATATTACCAAAAAAAAAAAAAAAAGATCAATGTATGTAAATACAAGCATCCCACAAGTTAGTGAAGAAGATTAGACTGCCCTCCAGGGACAACAATTAGCTAATCACCACACCGAAACAATTTGCATACATTGCATCCTTGAATACGAGATTGGATGGGCATGCAGCCATTTCCATAACCATAGCTTTTAATTCACCCTGCCTTTCTTTACAGTTGAAAAGGGATCGGGCAGTAATATATGAGTTCTATGCTACTACATGTTTCAAATTAGAAGGTCAATAAATGTCTCACGATTAGCTGTTATGTTTTTGTGCCTAAATATTGAAAGCTAATACTTCCCATCCCCACCCTTTCACTTGGTTGCATCCCACTCCCGCACTTCCACTTAGTTGCGTGTTCTTGCTGAACATAACGTCAAGGAGAATAAAGAAAGCTGAGCTAACAGGGCGAAGAGAGTTACCTCCAGTTCTCTCATATATATAATCAAACCCCAAGAGAATGTGCATCATTTCAGAATTAATACAATACAGTTACAACTCGAAATATTAGAGCTGATGGCACATTTTTGAACATACATTGCCTCTAGGGAGGTGGTTCAGCAATAGGCCTAAGGATAAGTAAATTCAAATAGCCATATTTAAATGGTGAATATCTGAAATCTATATACGATGCAGGGAAACATTGGTTGCCAGGTTAATTGAAGCGCAATTATTCTTCTGATACTTCTTTGTTTAAAATAACAAAAAAATGGGGCATGGTTAAATGAAACCAATCCTATACAATAACATAGTTTATTGACAAGATTTCCATCTTTGGTTTTCTTTGAATTGTTATTGATAGAAGGAGTTGACTTTTGTTAAAGAAGAGTATGGACCAAATGGACATGTGCTGGTCATATAAAAGAAGTATCTAGAATAAGCCCAATATGAAGAAAATAAAGGCTTCCTAAAGACACCAAACAGCCTAAATAGTAACCAAATCTTACATCAGAGCAACTACCTGAAGTTGATAGGTGATGTGACGGTATAAAAATATGGAAAATGGAAATACTAAGTTTACTATCTTCCACCAGACAGTTAAAGATTTGCATAATGATTAACTTTATTCAAGGATCAAGATGCGTGAATACTCTAAACTTGTATGCTGGAATTGGGATTATTGATTTTGCTAAAGGTAGGCAGGCAGGCACTTGTTCGGCAAACTGAACAATTAATGGCCAGGAAATAATACTGCAATTTTGCAATTCCAAATATCTTCGATAAACATTTTTTCGAGAGATATAAGTGACCGGCTCAGTGAGCAAAACCGTATAAGTATATCTTGCTCTCAATCTTAATGCCATGTGATTAAGATGACTTCAATTTTGATCCAACTCTTTCCAGTCAAGAATCAAGACATTGAAGATTTTTCTTTTATAAAGCGATCAAGTCTTACTTTGTCTGCCACGAAAGTAAAGACATTTATTTTAAGAGGAAAAGATGAAACGGGCTACAGGTGATTTTCTGTTCAGCGTATTAGCTTTAATGTAAATTACATCGAAACCCACCCAGAACCTTTTCCGAAGATGCTAATGTCAAACAATGTAATGAGAAAGGTAGTCTCTCGGACCCATCATGCTCACATTGTCAAAAAAGTAAACAAAACCTCCTCATGCCCTTTCATTAGATGAAAAAACCACTCTGAAAATAAAGGGATCCAAGGAATCATTATCCACTATTCCATTCCACTTCTCTCCCTCCTTCCCTCTTCGTCTCCGCCTTTTTTCTCTCTCCCTTCCATCTCTCTCTTTTAATGTCAAAAAAAGCCGATTATCTTAGGGTTCACCGCTCCCGGGAATCTCGGATGATAATTGGCAAGAAACAAATAGACGTTAATTGGGGTTCTATCATTGGTTGTGTTCCAGCATAATGACTAAAATCTCCAATGGTTGTTCGGTATGCCAGGTGTTTACGGTGGCAATTTGGGGAAAGTAATGGTAGTAATAATTACATCTATATTGCTCTGCAAAAAACCTGGCAAAGTTATCACGAGAACACCCCACCAACGTCAGAGTAAAAAACTTCAAAAACTAAACACCGGCTCACGTTTACTACCAAAAAGAACCGAAACGATATAGATTAGAACAAAAAAATATTAAATAAAGAAAACTTTTCTAATAACGTTTCTATTTTATAAGATGAATAATCAATATGTAATTGATAATGGAATTTTTAAACTTTTTATACCTTATTTTCATAAAATATATAATTAATTTTGAAAAATTCAAGAAGTTCCCTTTTCTTTTTTTACCTTCAGGTGTGGTGTGTTATAAAGAGAGAAATTTTCATTGTTTCTATTCGGTGTTTATCAATCAATCACATGCTATGATTTAAAAAATATAAATTGAAAATTCACAATAAATATATCATTGCATGAACTAGTGATAGGAAACTTTCATCCACTGGGCGGGTAGCCGGACGGAAGAGATGAAAATGAAAATACTATCCCTTGGAAGGGCAATCTGGTACAGTGAAGTGATCATCAATGGCTTCTGCAAATGACAGAGCATTTCTTTTGCTTTTTTCTTTTTGATTTTTTTTTTCTCCTCACACATGAATGAGGGAAGCTTTCAGCGAATCTCGAGAAAAAAGAAGAAACAAAGAAGCCTTGTGTTTCGTGCAGTTTCAAAGATCCAAAGAGAAGGAGAAAACAAACAAAAGCCGATAGGACAGAAAAAGAGAAGAAACCGAAACCGGAAAACCGATAAAAACAAAACAGATCTAAACATGCAAAAAACACCGCACTGCAACCAACCAAACGGTGATGACTAACGTGCGCCAACCAAAACGCACACTCCTCTCGCGCACGTTAGCATGTGCCACCATACGTGTCAATCTCTGATCGGGAAGAACAGTAGCTTCGGAATTCCGATAACACATTACTATTCTTCACGCTTAACCTCAATGACCGAGTTAATTGATCTCCGAAGTCACTTGACTATACACTTAAAATGAAGTTCGAGACTCGAGATCACGAACGAATGTGTGTATATACAAAATCGTAAAGAAGAACCTTGTTAAAACAGTGAAACAAAGGTCCATCGACAAATTAATTTCTCTTTCTTTTTCTTTCCTTTCTTTTTTTTTTTTTTTATTTTAATTTGTGATAAGGAAAAGAATGGATGAGACTCTATCGACAACTTTCTTATCACTAACAATCTAAATTACTGATCAGATGCATGATATAGTAAACCTAACTTGATACCGGAAGCACGCACAATTAAGCCACTCAAAATCACCGCCAAAACTGCTAAACAGAGCAAAACGACATTATCCTGGAACGTTTGAACTCAGATTGGACCTCAAACTCGTCCGATTAAGACAAACGAGCCAGTTCTACATGTACTACTCTAAAAAAAAAAAAAGAAAAAGAAAAAAGAACAATGGTCATACTTTTTTTCGCATCATTTGAGCTTCGCATCGACAAAAAGATAAAAGCGAAAGCGTAAAGGAGAGTGAAAACGGTGTCACTTTTACCTTTCGATATGTGGTGCCGTCTTCTTCCACAGTCCAGCCAGCTTCTCGGCACAGAGCTTTAAGGACTTCATTGTTATCGCAGTGCTTAGGAAGCTTATAGTTACCGTACATACGTAAACCAGCAAAGATCTTTGCAGCGATCGCTCTTCTTCGTCTCTCTCTCCTCTTGTTGTTCTCTCTCTCCTTCCACGTCGGCGTCCTCGTCCCGGACGTCATCTTCACCGGAAATATATCTATTTCCACTCTTAAAACTCCTATCTACAATCTTGCCTAGCTAGCTTCATAAAGACTTTCTCGAGAAATTCTGCAGAGAAAAATGTTCTAGTTTGGTTTTCATTTTTAATTTTCTTCGAGAAAGTGACGGAAATAAATAAAAGAAAAATTGTTTCGTTGGCGCGTTTAAGTTTTCTTTGATGGTTTTCCCTTTCTCTCTCTTTAGAGATTGGTTAGAGCATGAGAAAGTGAAGCTATATGAGAGGGTGTAATGTAAAATGACCTAGAGAGTGGGGAGTATTAACGAGAGTGCCACTGGATTGAAGTTATTTACTTTTGGTCTGAAATCACGGGGGTAGCACGTGTTTCGACCTATAAAAGGGTGGATGTCAGGTGAGTTGTGGCATGTGGGTCCGGTTAGGACATTTCGTGACATTTAGAGATAATGTACGTAGATTTTGGTTTAAAGCAAATTTATTTAATCTATTTTTAAAATAAGTATGAGTTAAGATTTTTTAATTCGTTTAAAAGTAAATTAAATAAATCTAACTTATTTAACTATAAGTTAAAGTGAGTTGATTTAGATCAACCTATTTAATACATTTATATCTTTAACTCGTGGATCGAATCATTTAATTTGTTTTTTAAACGGATTAGGATTAAGATTTTTTAATCCGTTTAAAAGCGAATCAAATGAACCCAGCTTATTTAAACAACGAATCAATATAGGTTAGGTCGGGTCAGCCCATTTAACATGTTTGCACACTTCTAATGAGACCTACAGTTGCCTGTTAAAACACAATATCGTTCAAGAATTTCTGTTTCTTTTCTCCATTTACATTTTTATTATAGGTTGCTTTTAAATTTGGTTAATTATAAAAAGGTGAAATATATTTTTAAGTATTTTACAAAGAGCTAACCTAATTTTATTTTTTATATATATATAATGCGTATTTTTTACTTTTGTATAATACATACAAAGGGGAAACATGGCATATTTTTAAGGGCTAATTAAAAAAAAATGATGTGTGCTGTGAGTATTTTCTAAAAAGCTATTTTATGTTTTAATTTTTGATAAATACATAAATTGTGTATTCAACTTTGGTGTAAATTACATAGAGGGGAGACATGATATTTTTTTATTGGTTGACGTTATTATTGAATAATTTACATTAATAATATAACTAAAAATCATTTAAAAAATACGTAATTTAGATTAAAAAAAAGGAAAAAGTAGAAAAAAAAGAAGAAGAAGAAGAAAACAACAGTGACAATGGCTACAGGTTAAGAGATAGCCAGTAATCATCGAAGAAAGTCACGAAACACTTATGTATAATTTACATAAAAGTTAAATATAAGAGTTGTATATTTATAAAAAAGTAAAACACAAGTTAGTTTTTTTTGCATAACATTAACAATACATGTCACCTTTTTGTAATTAATCATTTAAATTTTTAGTACCGTTTTATTCAAAATCCGATTTAATTAATATTTGTTTGTTTTGAAACTTAATAAAAAGATAATAACAAAATTAGATTTTTTTTTTAAATAAAGTTGTATGAACTTAAACCTCCTATTAACATTTCAATCCTTAAATATTTAAAAATAATAATAATTTTCTTCATAGTTTTATAGTTTTTAAATAACACCTATAATTCAAGGAATAAACTTAAATTTCTTAGAAAAAGTAAAAATAAAAAATCTTAAGTATATCCTTAAAGAAAATGACCACTTGCCACATGACTCATGAAGGGGTAGATTATTCTTAAATGACCCAAATTTTTACTCATTTGTTAATTTGCGCATTTTCTCTTCTTTTTATTTTATTTATGCCATGAGTTGCGTGACCTCTTTATAATGGTGGTGTCTGCCCATAACTATTGTATGGGTTGTGACCGACAATTGAAATAGGTTGTTTGTCGAGCATTCTTAAGCTAGGGGGTGGCCAATAATCGCTGTAAGGGTTTGCAAGCCCTATTGATGACCATCAACTATCCTTAACCTTGAGATGGATCACAAATGGCTATTATAACTACTATCATTGTTGCTTTCTTCTCTTTTTTTTTATATTTTTCCTTTTATTATTTAAATTGTGTACTTATTAAATTATTTTTAGTTACATTATTAAGAAAAAATTATTTAACAGTAGCATCAACCAATAAAAAAAAAAGGGTCATGTATCTCTATGTATAATTCATGCAAAAGTTAAATATACATGTTATGTGTTTGTTAAAAAGTAAAAAACAAGTTAGCTCTTTATAAAAGCCTAAAACAAAGGTCTTTTTTTTTTTCAATTAACCCTTTATATTTTTATTGGTGTTTCGTTCAAAAGCTGACCTAATTGATATTCGTTTTTGTTAAATTTGTTAAATAGAGAAGAACAAGATTAGATTGTTACTATTTTCAAGTAAGGCTATTTGAACTTAAATCTCCTAGTAATATTTCAATCCTTACATATTTTTTAAAAATTTTCCCATTTTCTTCATAGTTTTCTAAAGTTTAAATATATTTGAACAACACATATAATTCAAATAATTAACCTAAGCTTCTTAGAAAAGCTAAAAAGAAAATTTTAGAGATTAGCAGGATCCCATAATTTTATTAAGAATCATTTAATGTTGTAATGCCTTAGGATCTAATTGGTGTCACAACTTGTCATGTGTATTTACTATTTAAAAACATGCTAAGGCTCTATAATCCATCACAAATATTGAAACCTATAAATCACTTCAAGTTTCCACATAATTTCACCAAAACTCAAGTTTCAATGGATAAGGTATCCCACTCTCTGAAACTCCAAAAACCTGAAAACATCAAAATACCAATAAATCGAAGTCTATCACTCTCCTAAGTACAAACGTTAAACCAAAAATTAGGAATCCATTCCCTCAATGGAAAAACTATTAAGTATCAATAACATCATGATCACTACCCTAATCAGCTATATGAACATCTAAATGTAATCCAACATCACCAAACGAGTTCCATTTAATCCATCAACAAACAGCAAAATCCATCATCGACTATCTTTGATATCCTATCACAAGATCTTATCATTGTAAAAATAGAGATATTCAGCTTAATCCTCCTCCTAAACATCATCAACATAAGGCTCCTTAAATATAACATAATAATTTGGTCTTGCGTTTGAAAAAGTAAAAGAAGGAGACAAACCCCAATACATAATGCATAAGAACATACAAAATGCCATGTAAGTCATACACAGGCATTTGGTGCAAGTATAAACAAACAACAAGTTATTTATCTTTTATTTAATCTACACAACAATAGGGCGCTCATGACTCCACCAGTACCACACCATGAGTCTCTTATACATATATAGACATATAAGTTTTTTACTTTACTACAGACATATTATAGTGTTGGACGATTAACCACAATATCTTCTTTAATACACTCTAATACATAAACGAAACCATAATTATTAGCTGCTCCCAATTTCATTTCTTAATCCATTAATCCCAAACTCCAATACACATCAACCTATAATCAACTTCAACATACCCATATAATACTTGAAAGAAACAAGGTAAAATGCAAGAGAAACTTACTTATAATGGATTAAACACTTAGAAAATCCAAAAATGTAATAAGATCCCACTAAGAAGTTGCATAAACATTAAACCTCAAATTCATATTGGAGTAAAACCTACTAAAACTCCTCCAAAATGAGGGTTAAATCACAAAAATGAATTAATTTAAATCTTACCGTTCAATCTTGGACCTTAATCTACTAGTTGGAGTGTTCTTTAATGTGAGCTTGAGTGATTACGGTAGTACTTATTATAAAGGAAGGATTTAGAGTGAGATGAAGCTTCTAGAGAGGTTTTGAGCTAATGGTAGCGTTTAAGGAGTAAAGGCGTTGAGATTTAGGATAAGCAAAGATTTAAGCCTACTTCTAAAAATTACTAAAATGCCACTCACTTTAGAATAACTTTTACTTTTAATTTCCATGGGCATTACAAATTTCCTCTTTGTTTTATGAATCATCTTAAAGAAGCTAACCGTTTGATACTTAATAATGATGTGCCTCTCACTCATGCTAAGTTGTATATGTTATGGTTTTAGACTAACTGCTTGCACTTTTAGCAATGTTTTCATAAAAAACCAAAAAATTGCTTGCTTTATCCCTTGTGAGGGACGAAATTACACCATAAAGATTTCTTATATTGTTTGATGTCGGGCTTACAGTGACATCAAAAAATGAACACAAACACAACAAGATTATTATAAAAAAAAACATGAAAGTGAGACAACATACTATACCAAAGGCATAACTATAATATGAATAAACACGACTACATTATAAGCTAAATTATTATTACTCTATTCAATTTCATGTAGTTTTATTACTGACATGAATTTGATACAAAATTAAGATATGAAAATGATTTATAAACATCGGTTGCTACCTTAAGTTCGATGCAATAATATATTTACAGCCATCGATACTCAAAACACAAAGTGATATAAGGTCATTTTTTAAGACATGTTTCATAACAGATGTAGTAATAAACTTCTACAAAGTATGTAGTTTTTATTTTCAAATTAACCTATTAATTTGCAATTCATGCATAGAGCTTGAAGTATTGTTTGGTGATCATTTGTTATTTTCTCAATCATGATTTCTGACAAATTGTTATTAGAGAGACGTGGTTCTACAGGATTTCTCATAAAAATTTATCTATTGATTAATGTTCGTAGTACAACTTTCATTGTTGTGGTTCAACTTTTGATGATTTTTTTTTTTTAATTTTTACTACTTGAAAAAGAAGTTCGAGGTCTGGTGTTCATAAATCCTTAAGCTTTAAAAGGGCTTAAATGAGATGTATCACCATGAAAAATTTCTAATAAGAGCACATAGAATCAATAGATATCTTGAGTCTCTTTTTTGTAGGAGTATGTTATAATATCATGCAACCTAAAGCATTCTTCTTCTTCTTTCTCTTCTTCTTCTTCTTCTTTTTCTTCTTCTTCTTCAGTAATTTAGGAGATTGCATTCATATTATAGATGTTATATAATTATTTGAAATGAACATAACAAATATCAACATGATCAACCAAGGTCTATCATCCCTCTAACATACATATAGGGATAGAGCCTATTGCCAAAATATGCAAAACACTTTGCATAGGTACAAAAGCATAAAGATCATCATCTTCCACAACATTTCTAAAATTTTCCAAATAATCGACAACTTGGTTATTTTCCCTTAGTTGAATTCGATTCAAATTGCATTGAACTAGGCCATTTTGTCCCTACAAACATATAGAACATTGGAAAATTTCCATTGCTCTTTATTGAAATTAAAGTTTTACAGTAATGTCATAGCAATAGTTGAGTCTATATTGATTCCAAGTTTGTTAATTAGAGCAATCTTATAAGCTTTAGCCTTAACTCAGTGATAAGTATAATAGTATTCCCCAGCTTTTTGGCAAAACCAAATATCTAATATCCATATTTGTCCCTAAAAACCCCTCCTATAGCAACATGTGAAAGTGTAAAATGATCTTATGTATTTGTGTTAAATTTAACCTACCCATTATTCAGAGCTTGTCACTTAATGTGCTTACTAATTAACCTAAAATATCTTCTTTTGATTTGATTGCCCTTTCTAAGTAAAATTCTGAATAATCTATTCAATCTTATTAAACAAGTTTATAGGAAGCTTTGCCACCATTAAGCTTTTTGCTTAACTTATCCAAAAGGAACTAAAAATTTGCTCCTTTTTTGTTGGAGATGATTTCCAATAAGATATCATAAGTATATGCCTAAGCTAGTTTAGCTCCCTTACTAAATGACTCCTGGTTAGCTCCCTTATATTTGAAAGAAAAATGAAATTAGATTTGCTAAGGTTCACTTTAAAACTTGACCACAATTGAAACGTTTCTAGAATTGCTTTAATAGTACTAGCCACGAATGTGATCAGAAGTTTCTATAAACAAAATTATGTAATCAGCAAAAAGAATATGTAAAAGTTGTACACTAGATCATTGAAACTTCCATGGCTTCCAATGATTTTTAGAGACAGCTTGATCAATCAAGCAATTAAGAAACTCCATGGAAATTATAAAAATAGATAGCGGGATAAAAACCCCCCTATCTTACTCCCTCAGTTCGTCTAACCTGTTCAAAAAAAAAAAGTCATTGACTAATATTTCAATCGAGAAGCATTCTTTTTTAAACAAGTCGATATGACTTGGAAATAAATTCTCTAAAGTTACTTTTTTCTTAAAATTCCTAAAGTTACAAATTAATAGTTGTCATTACCTAGATTTTCTAAAAAAGATTATGTCACAATGATATAACAAAAAATCTAGATAATGATAACCATTAATTTATAACTTAAAGAAATCTTAAAAAGAAAATAATTTTAGAAGATCCAAATCATTATTACTTCCAATATAACTGTTCTTAAACTAGATCAATCTTAAAGTTCAAGACAGGTGCATTTTTTTTTTTCTTTTTTTCTCACTTATTGGAAAGGTTAATTAGAAGTTGAAAACGAGAGATTAATTTAAGTGCTCTCTTTAAATCATTGCCAAATAATACGTTAAACATCCCTATGTGCCGCAAATTGAAATTTGTGTGGTCTTCATGCTTCACATATCAAATTCAAATCTGGTTGTAGCCATAGCTCATGTAATCCAATTTTCCAGAAACAAAGCAATAGCTATGATGCCTTTTCGTTACACTAAAAGAGATAAATATATTGTATTAGATGATTAATTGAAGAAATAAGAGAGAAGAAGATGCTGTTCTATCACTCTCTGTGGCAAATCTCAATATGCGTTAAAACAATAGTTTAATATTACATTCATTACCCTAACTTTAACCATTTTTATAATTAAGCGCTTGAACTTTAAAAAGATAAATTGACTACCTAATCCTAGTTTTTGAGATCACTTATGTCACGCCCTAAAAATGTAAAGTCGTAACAGTCCCGTTATGTAAACCATCCTAAAATAGAAACTGTCCTCACAGCTACCATCTTAAACCTAGTTCATACAAGGCGTACTTGATTCTATCCCTTTAAAGCGTCTAATTCGATACTTGTTTGATATAAATTTATAGAATAATCCTGTGAAATAATTTGTAATAATAAACTTATTATTTAACCTTATATAAAAAAGTAGTAGTAAATTCCACAGGTACTTATCATTTCATATATAAACCAAAATATAGAAACTACTAAACCCCTTTGAGGAGTCTTGTGTAATTTTCCTTAAAAGATAAAAAATTAATACTAAGGGTAATAACTGGCCATTTCTTGTTATATCTTGCTCTTGGTCCCATTTTACTAAGGATTCTGGTGTTAGGTAGGCACTTATAAGCCATTTAGAACCTGCAAAATAAACTATAGGAGAATAAGTGACAACTTGCTCAGTAAGTGGGGTTAGAGACAGAAGTATGCATTCAGTACATCACAAACGAGGTTTTCAATCAAGTTAGTTAGATGCAATGTATGTATAAGTAAATGCCATCGCATTACGTTATCCGGTCTGTCGTGAGATCAGAGAAATTTCACCTACTTTAATCCGGGTTGAGGAGATTAACGTTATACATTCACAGATTGAAACCAAACCAAGGCTTGTACAATAGAGAACACCCTCCTCCTATGACCATCTTCAAATCACAGCCCCCAACCTTGCCGCGACTTCCTCTCCTGTCACTTAGTTCAGCTAAGGGTGAGGAAATGACTATTTCAGCTATCCTCATCAAAGGAAATCCGTATTTGGCCCGAGAATCCTAGTCGTTACCCCTAATGGGTTGCAATGCATATCAAATTAAATATTAAGCCAAATTTGAGTTAGTTCATCTTTTTAGGGTAATCAATCAAGCTCAAACAATTCAATAATAATATTCACAGAATAATCATATCATGGAGTTCAACTCCTATCACAACAAATCGAAACCCAACTATAAGCATTGCATACACACAAACAACTAACTACATTCACAAGCCAATACATATCAAAGTCCCTAGATATTCTGAAATAATATTCCAAAATGCGGTGAAGTATTGATCCCACTTACTTGTCTTGGCGCTTACTTCAGAAAACTCGTATTGTTAACGATCTGATCATTGGAAGGCCTTATATATACAAAACCTAAATTCAATTTTCATAATGGTTATAAAATCATTAGGGTCTTATCTAAAGTAGCTATATATATATAAAGTATATTATTATTTTTATTATATAATAATATATAGTTTCATTATATCGATCAAGTGAAGTTATTACGTATTAATAATATATGCAATTATACTATTACACATAATATATCATTCTGATCGTATTAAAACATACTTTTAGTCGTTTAAATCACGTTTCGATTACGGTAGACTTATAATAGTACATAAATCAGTAATATTATAGAGATATAGGTTATATTACTTAGGTTTATCCGATTTTAGTAAAAATAGTGTCGTTGGACTCGTATAAACTTAACAATACGTATTACAAGTCTTAATTTCTAGAGATGATTTTTAACAGATAATTCGGGTTTTTAACACAACTATATGTATCTAATCAAATATTATTATACTATACGTAATTTATTTTATTAAACCATATTTTACCTAATTTGTCAATATAACCCATAATATAGGTATTATGTAATCCTAATATCTTTGTAACGTATTCCAGTTATTAAAATATCATTAAATATATTAAAAATATAATTTTTATCCAATCTGACCAGTACACAAATAGATAGTTTTTATTCACCTATTTATCATATTTTAACCTATTATTACTAGAATTGAGTATTGATTTGTTATTTAAGCTATTTTATTATGTAAATTCATAATAAATAGCTCGGGTTACCAAATAATTCTCAAAAAATTTCTATAGACTCCAAAAAATATGTGGAATTTAGTTAGTACATGGTTTCAAGTTTTCGATCTATCGCTTATATATTCATATTTATGATTTTACCCTTGAATTATTTTAAATTACCTATTTAATATCATTTTTGCACCAAATTGATTTCAACCTATCCTAACATTATTATTATTCACTATAAATCAGTACATGTTCATTTCATCATTTAATTTCATAATTCCCTATTTATTTCACAATTTTAGCCTATTTTCGAGCTATTTTTAGGCCAAAAAATACAATAAATATTAAATATATTCAAATAAAAAATCAGGCTACATAGAAATTATCTATATATCATAAGTATCTTACACATAAATTTTGAGCTAGAAACTATATCATTTAGTGTATTTATTTTAAGTTTTAAATTTTGAATGAATAGTATATTTGTTGAGAAAGTATATTAAATATTCATAATTTTGTTAAAATAAATTTATAAAATGAAATTACATCTAAAATAACCAAGAAATTAATTTTTCCATATTTTTCCTAATTAATTTAATAATTTTTCAAAAATAAAGAAAAACAGGGTAGAAGTTTGGAACCTGAGTTCATTGGAGCTTCGGCTATTGTTGGCCGAAGAAAGGTTGTCAACTAGCCTAGTCGGTGGTGGCTCTGTTAGGTGGTGGTGGAGCTCTACGTCAGGTCATTGAAGGGTCGAGGAACTAGCTAGGCTTGATCCTTGCTCTGTTTTTTCCTATTTTTTTGTCAAATTTTCCTAATTTTTTTCCAAATTTTCCTTAGGTTTTCTTGGTTTCCAAAATGTTGATTTTAAGTCCTAAGATCCTATTTATAGTATTTTAGGTCGGTTGAATTTTTTTCTTAATTATTAAGTAATTTATTTTAATATTTTTCTCGAAAAATGCGTAGTAAGAAGTGTCAATTTTTTTATAAATTTGCTTTTGATGCAGCTGCTTATTCTTTTTAAGCTGCTCAATATATCCAATCATATTTCAAGTCGTTTTTTATTTTTTTATAACTTTTAGATAATATTTTAGGGTATTTTGGTAATTTATATTAGTATTTAATGATTTTTGTTAATATACGGGTATATATCCTATATATATCATATACGTAATAAGTAATTATATACATGTAATCATGTTTTTAGCATATCTTTTATTTTTAAGATACTTTTTCCCTATTTAATTTTGCGATTCTATCTCTCATTATGCATAATTATATTATTTTAGGTTAATTTATGAATATATTTATTATATATACTAAGTATACTCATGAAAATACGTGTATACTCATATAGTATATTATGCTATATTATTATTTTTTATTGCCTAATTATCTTATTTCTAAGTTCTCTTCGCATTCCGAGCTTAGTTTTAGGAGTTTTGAACAATTTTGAATTATATTAAGTAATCATACTTCTAAGGGAAAAATTGGGATTTTAGATAATTATTTTAAAAATCCAACTTCACCAAATTATTTCAACTAACTTTTTTATCTTAGTCGTAAAGTTTGGGTTCAATCGAATAACTTTTTCCGAAAACCCTAAATTTAGGTACGGTTGCTCTAAACTCGACTTTAAGATCTCATATGGAGCAAATTCTCCTTATCTTGATTATATTCTCGATATTTTATTATATTTTTTACCTCTACGTGTATGAAGATTCCTCAATTAGGGTTATCATGTTCTTCATAAGTTTTTAGCCTACTCGATTTACTTTCCTAAATGTCCTAGATCAATTATCGATCCTAATTATATAAGAACAGGGTTTTGTCGTAATACTCAGATATCTATGTTTGGATTGTTGATTTATGAGATATTATAACTCATATTACTGGGTGAACTTTATTAAGCTCCATTAGCTGATGTGGATATTACGATCAATTATAACTTGACACGTATATAATAATTGACACATCAGATACAAAGAAAAGAATAAAATAAATAAATAATGCAAAATAAATTAAAATTTAGATAATAATATATATATACATAAATATTATTTCAATATGATTTAAGTATATTAATAAAAAATAAAACAAGTTAGAAAAAGTAAAAAAGAAAAATAACTAAAAATTGAAAGAAAAAATGTTTTAACACCCTACCACCCTTTCTAGGGTGGCCACCAGCAATCCCTTAATCTTAGGGTGGTGAAATTTTTTTTTTTAATTTTTGTCTCTTTTCCTTTCTTTCTTTTTTTTTTTTTTACTTGACATGTCAATTTTCAAGTAGTGATAGGTCACGACATCTACTTAAGATAATGGAAATTGATAGAGTTAACTGGGATAACTTAAATGACTTATGTAATTTGATTTTTATAAAGTCCAAGTGCTTAATTGTAAAAATAACTAAAGTTGGGTAATCAATGCAACGTTAACCCTAAAGTAACTATAGACATTTAAAAAGATGAAACCATACATATAATGTTGTCTACAAGTTGAGTCTAAAAGACACAATACTAAGCTAAAGTTTAAATTTGACTCAAAATTTCAAAACATGATCATAAGCTTATAATTTTGATTTCAACTTCCATCGGAAGAGTTACTTAATAGATCAAATTCAGTTTGATTAAAATTTTTTGAGCTCGACTATTTATAAAATATTATAATAATAATTAAAATAAGATTGATATCTAAATTTGACATAAACTTGACCAATATTTAAACTTGATTAAACTCACAAGCTAATCATGTTGAACATCATATAGACTCCAATTATTATCCAATTGAGTGTGAGTAAATATTAAGCTAAACTCGAGTAACTTACAAATAGATTTGTTTCAATTACAGCTTTACTTGGGATCTACAATAAAAATTCTCATATGAAATCTCATGAAACTCATAATATTTTCCAATCATTCTAAAATGTGAGATCCTAATAGATAAACTCATGATAGACCATTAATGAGGTAGGGATTAATCAAGTACAAAACTAGAAATAAAAAGAAAACATGAAACTATAGAGATCAATAATGAAACAACTCGATCAGTGTCAATGAGGTTTAGTTAATGGAACCTAGTTCAATTGAATCTTCGTTGTGTTTGGTTGAACATGGGTTAGGTTTGATTAACCAACCATCATGTTCTACACATTTCTAGTAAACATGAACTTGTTTGGAAATATAGAAATCCAACTTGTTTTAGGCTTTTTCAAATATTAGAGAAACATTGAAATCCAATTTGTCATGTTATTCTAATTTTGTACTAGAAGTTTGAAATTGTTAAATGTTAGATTTGATCAAAATTTTTCCATCTAAAATTTTATATTTGAATTTAAAATTGTTGAATATCATACTCAAATAAGTTTTTGTTTGTTAAATTTACTATCCCATTATTATTAGAATGATGACGTAGAAAAAACTTATTGCTCAAAAAGCACTAATGTATACAATTAGATGTAAGGTAGTACTGATGGCTTGCATCGGACATGAGCTCCCATATCTCTAGCAACAACCTACATATACATTTGGTTCCTCTAGGGAAGAAGAAAATAGGGAGATAAATGGCACATATAGAAAGGAGCTACTTGTGAGATCTTTGTCTTTAACTAACTATCGAAGGTACAATATGGCAACACATTTCTAATAGATATGTAATTTAAAAAATATGACTTAAGAAGTAAGAAAATAAAGTACTCATGAGAAGTACATATCATGAGTACTATTATATAAAGTAATCGTAGTTGCTCAAAATTGCTTGATTTATTATTTCGAAAAATATTTTCGAAATCAAATGACTTTTTAATATGGGATCATAAAAGTTAAAAGAAGCATCATAATAAGGTTTATTTTGTAAAATAAAGTAGGCAAGATATTGAATTTAATAACAATGTAGTTTTATCTGGTAGCAAATATTTTTATTATAAACCCAAGATGCAAGATCGAAATGTAGCGAGACCTTAAAAATAAAATTACTTTACTTATAAAAATAATAATTTTAATTAAATTGGGATTAAAATAGCTAATATAAGTATCACATATATAAGTGTATGCTTGAAATTGGGAAATGGTAATATTTTATATGTAAATGTACATAAATTAAAACTTTGCACAAGTAAAATATATAAAATGAATAAAGGGATAGTTGAGGGGCTTAAATTTGATAAAATGGGGGTGTGGCAAGTGTATAAAAGGATTGTGCACCATTTTATATAAACAAAAAGCACCTATTAAGCTTAGAAAAACAAAGAAAAAGACATTTGTCACTCTAAAAAATTCTTCACTGATCAAGAGATTGCTGTAAAATCTAAAGAGCACTTCTGGAATTTAGTTTAAACAATTAGAGGCCGGGGAAAAATATAGTGAAGCTTAGGAAGTGAAAAGAAAAATTTTTACAAAATTTTGAAGAAAATATGGTAAAATCGGGGTTTTTCAGGTTCCTAGTTGAAGCAACATCTAGGAGTGAACCACCACCATGGCTTAAAAGAAGAGGTAGTGTCAAAGTTGGCTAACACACTTTCTACCCTCAACAGTGGCCAAGGCTCCTTGTACTAGTGAGTATAAAAAATTAGTTTATTTTTTAAAAAATTTGTTAAAAATATCATCGGTGTTCAAAAATTATGAAGCTTGGTTGTCTTAAGTATTTTTGCATATAGAATTCAAATATGAAGTCAGATTTTTGAAATTTTAAGTGCTAGAATAGGCTTTTTAAGAAAAAGTCCAATTGACCAATTATTCGTCGCATTTTCATAAACCTAAACGATGTAGTTTTGGCATAAATTTTTGTGAGTAAATTCCTTAAAGATTATATTTTCATGCTGTAATTTGTTTTTCAAGACTTTAAAGTTAGGTTTTAGATAAATTTTGATTCATGGAAAAGTAGTAGTTGGAAATGGATTTTCTTAAAGTTATCTCTAGTAAACATAGTACAATTCTTATTATAGACTATAAGAATGATGGTTTGTAATGATGTTTAGAATGGGTTGACTTGAAATTTTGAAGAAAAATTTGCTATTAAGTCGGATATGGAAGTCATAAGGTTGAGCCTACATGTCTTTCACTAAAATAATATGATTTGCCAACTTAAGTAATTTGTATGAGTGTTAAAAATGGTTTTGGGTGATAATTTGTTTAGTGCAAATATGTAGATGGTGGATTGGAGTTGTGTTGGAGCGATTTTGTAAGCTATAAAGACAAATGAAGAAAGTTAAAAAGTTGGATGTATTGAGCTAAGTTGATAAGAAAGCAAGTCATAAGGCTGGTTGTAATGAAATATATAAATTAGAGTTAGTCAAAAGGTGAATAAAAAACTATACAATAGAAAGTGACTTTTTGAAATCTTCTCTTCGAGCTAAATCATGAGGTAAAATGTTAGTCAGAATATTAGTTAGAATGTATGTTGGAGAAAACTCTTGTATAACTAAAGTGCATAAAAAACTTGGTCAAAACCTTGATCAAAAACCACCCTAGAAGGGAGATTTGTATCAAAGAATGATTTTAAACTCTAAACTCTATATTCAAGTAAATTCTTAATTTAGTTTGTATTCAACATATAATTAATTAGCGTATCGTGTACTTTATAGTTAGGTGAAATTCAAGAAGAAGTGCAGTTGCGTGGCACTTAAGTATTTGGGGAAAGTTATTAGGTGGCCTTGGTAGGTGGATTTCTTGTGTGCTATAGTAGATTTTATCTATTCATAATTGATTTAATTATGAGACTTAATCGATCTTGTGTGTAAATGTGATATATTGATCGATGAGTTATGAAATGCTTTCTAAACTCTTTAATATACGTTGTTGGATGAGTCATGTCTGGTTATTGACTGCGATGACTTTGTTTATACTATTGCTTAGCTATAATTGATGATGTAGATCTATATTGACTAGGATAAGAAATTGGGTACTAACTACTAACCCTATCTTCTTAAGTATTCACTTAAGTGAACTCGATACCGAGAGATAAAACTGAAAACTGAGCAAAGGTTTGGCTAAAAAGTAAATAAGTAAGCCTGCTTGTATTACTTAGTAATTATTGGGTATGTAACCGACGCATTCATGGCATGGTACGACACAAAAAAGGCTTACAGGTCAAATTTTCTAAAATTGAGATTATGTTATGATAGGCTTTATATAAAGAGCTAGGTTTATCAAGTGAACAATTTGATTTATAAATGATGGGTTTTGTGTAGAGAGATTTGCTTTTCTAAACGACATCATGTGGTTTTTACTATGCTGGGTTTTAATAACTCTTTGTTGCATTGTTAGGTTCGTAGACTTTGGTTTGCATTTAGATGCCTAATTAAAGTTGACTAACTGGATGAGTGCTAGGCTAAGTAGGATATTGGTATCGATGCATGTCACATGTATAAGTATGATATGCGTTTATTACATTTACATAGCTTGCAAGATTGAGGAGTATTAAGTCTAAACCAATAACTTGCTGTGTGACTATGATATAATATTGCTTGTATTGTTTTTGTTTATTCACTTTCATTCTGCTTACAGGACCTCACAAGAGCTAGAAGATTTAGTACATTTGGTAGTGACAGCTTTCCTCAAGGGTAAGTTGCCACAAACTTATATTCGAAAATTCTAGAAGAGTGCTCTAAGAAGATTGTTAAGTAATGTTGTGAAGACCTTAGTATGAGATTGTAAATATGGTGTACCATTTTTGATGAATTTATATTTTATGTAAAATTATATAGCTTTGATACTCTAAGTTTGGCCCACTTTTGTAAAGATTTTCTCCTTTGTTTGCTATATTAAATGAGAATAGATTTAGGAACAAGTATTTTATGAAGTTGAACGATAGATAAAATACAAATTCTGCCTTATCTTTAACTCAAGATGGTAGTAATGAACTGTATTTAAGTACCAAAGGTTAAAAAAAAAAATTTAAGTAAACATCTTAAAGGCGAAGTGTTACACTATTTGATTAACTAACCTTACCTATGAAGGCGAAGACATTAAGAGAACACTAATAATAACCCTTCTATCCTCTCTATTTAAACCCTTGGGCATCCCAAGGTAACCAAGTATTTATATGAAATATGTAAAATTTTCTCATATCAAAAATAAATTCAGTACATTAATAAGGGTTTAAGTGTACCGAGAAAAATAGAATACTGATTTAAGATTAAAGGTGATAATTATGATACTCAAGCCTAATGTGATGAATTTCAGGTTTGTATTTGGATCGCGTTTTTAGGATTTATGTATAATACTTGTGATTAGAATTGATTTAAAAACCCGAGTCGAAATTGGATTTGGAAATCGAACCCTAAGCTAACCTAGGATGAATTAATAATAACTAATATGTATATGAGAAGAATTGAGTTAAATCATAACCTAGAGTATATATATATATATATCTCATCAAAATATAAATACTAAAAACGTATTTATATTATATATTATATGACATACGGAGACGAGTCGACTTGCGATTGGCTGAGTAAGCAACTAAGGATACAAAGTAAGTTGGAATTAATACGTTACTGTATTTCAAAATACTAATTTGTAGTATTCGAAGGCTTGAAATTATACTGGATTGTTCTTGTTAGATAGTTGGTTATGCGCATGTGCTTGTTCTGAGCTGCTGATATGATTACTGATTTGTTACTTTGGCTAGTTTCTATTATTTATTTAAAGTGATTGAATGCCGTAAAATGGATTTAACTGAATATTTGACTCATAAATTTAAATTGAATCTGCATAGCAACCCATTAAGGGAACATTAAGATTCTTCGGCTAAATACTGATCCCTTCAAAAGGGATAGCGCTGGATGGCATAATTGGTCCATTTTTCATCCTTAGTCAAACTAAGTGATAGGTAAGGACGTTGTAGTAAGGGTAAAATCAATGATTTGAAGGTAGTTGTAGAAAGAGTGGTATTTCCATTACATTAACGGAAACTCCTCGACTTGGATTAGAGCATGTGCAATTTCTCTTATCTCATGACGAGCCAGACAATATCATGTGTTGGAATTTGCTTGAACATGCATTGCACTTAATAATTTAGTTAATTACCCTATTTGTGTTTGCTGTATGGTTTTGAATCTTCGTCCCAACTTACTAAGTTGTGGTTACTCACAGTCCTATAAACTTTATTGCAGGTGCTAGTTAGGAGCAGATTACATTTACCTTGAAGCTAGTAATTGCGGGATCCTGAGGAGTGAGGATATAAACTGAAAATCAAATACACTCTTAAGTATAGATTATTCCTTAAAACTTTTAGTATTAATTTACAAATTACTTAAGTGAATTAGGATTAAGTTGTTAAATCTTGTAAAGATACTTAAGTTACTTCAATATAAGTATGTATCTTTCTTAAATTCATAAGTAAATAACATATTTAATTTATGAACTATTTATTTCAAAATAGGTTAGTTGTGGATGTCTTGTGTAAATTAGGTCTAAGATAGTGGTTGTATAGTCAGTTTCTATCTTAAAATGATTTGCATGGCAAGACTGTTATAACTCTATTGTTTCGGGTCGTGACAACCTTAGCATGAGATTGTAAATATGGCATTCAACTTTTTGATGAATTTATATTTTATGTATTATTATATAGTTGTGATACTTTTAAGTTTAGCCCACTGTTGTAAAGATTTTTGTTGTTGTTTATTATATTGAATGAGAATAAATTTAGGAACAAGTATTTTATGAAGTTGAACGACAGATTAAATACAAGTTTTGCCTTATCCTTAACTCAAAGATAATAGTAATGGACCGTATTTAAGTACCAAAGGTTAAAAAAAAAATTAAATAAACACCTTAAAGACGAAGCGTTATATTATTTGATCAACTAACTCTACAAGGATTTGCTACTAAGGATGCTGAAACCTATAAGGGCAAAGACACCAAGAGAACACTAATTACAACCCTTTTATCCTCTTTATGTAAACCCTCGGACATCTTGAGGTAGCCAGGTCGAGAAGGGGTCTTACTGAAATCCCTAAGCTTTCTCTCACTTGAAAGTTGATAAATTTAAGCATTGAAATAACCTCTAGTGCCCTACTTAGCTCATATGTGTTACTTGTGCATGCCAAATTGAGTTTTATCAATTAAAGAAACCCCCTAAAATAGGCCTAGAAACCTTACAACGGGAACTAGACACCAACAGGTAATAAATTCAGTAAGCAAAAATTTGATTGGATATAACATTCGATAATTTCAAAGTTCAAATGTAAAACTAAAAAAACAAAAAATCCAAATAGTGATTTTGATACCCATGAGATTATTTAAGTTTTGTTCTCTTAAAAATTTAACAAACATACTTTATTCTATTAATATTTATAAATTTAACAATTATATACTAATATTTTAATGGTCAAATCATGCTTATACATGACACATTCTATTTTTTAAGCAACCATTAAACCTAATATTTTTCTTTTAAAATTTCTTTCAAATATAAGGATATGGCTGGTTTACAATAGTAATACATATGTGATTAATAAAAATATATTTATGCATAAGTAAATTATCTTATAAAAATTAAGTAATATGATTAACAATAAGGTTAATTACATCATAATATCTTATGCTTATAAAAAATTAGATGAAGTAAAATGTAAGATAATTATGCCAGATCTAAAAGTAAAATAATAATAGTACAAAGAACAAAGGTTAAAACTTTCTAAGTATACTTTATTAATCATTAGTACAGTAGCATAAAACCTCATTTATTTATCATTCAAAAATGTTCAAAGAACTTTTGATGTTAAAAGTAAATACCACACTTATATATTCCGTGATCAAGAAAGTATTTGATGGGTATTACACCCCATGTGTTATACATATATATACATGAGTATCAATAAAATGTTATCATACATAACATGTACAAATTATGAATGGTAATCGATATGAAAACTATCTATTTCATTATTATACATATCAATATTTTATTACGTAAAACATGAGGCATATAATATCTAATAAATTTTTTCTCCTGTGATCATTTTATCGGATTATTCTACATTTACTTTTCAAATATGTTGGATATCGAGTAAAGTTTCCATGTATTAGGATATTCTACCATTAGGATTATAAAAAAGTTAATTCAAGATGATAAAGTATTGCAACTTGATTTATAATTCTAAAATTTAAGCTTGTAATTTTTTTCGTTAAGCTTGATTGGAAGTAGTTTTTAGTAAATCTAAGCTCGACTTACTTAAACAGTTAAACTCATTTATGTTTGATTTATTTAGAACATTTTTTTTTTTTGGCTAATGAAAATAATATTAAATATCTAAACTCAATCAATATTTAAACTTTATTGAAGCTTGATTATACTTATGAGATAGTCAAGCTAAATATTAAAAAGTTTACACTTCACGCAATAAATTATTTGAGTAACTTGGGTTTAAACTTATTGAGATATCAAATTTGAATAATTTCAAAATGTATTTCACTCTTCATATCCCTATATACTGTACAAACCACCCCAAAGATTTAAGTAGAGGTATATCCATGTGATCGATGCAACCGGGGTGTACCTATTTTTATTAACAGCTGTCTATGGAATTCGGAGGCGCGCAGTATGGATATGATTAAAGCTAGCCATCCACTAAACAAGCATGATCGAAGGATAAAAACGCCAATAATAATAGTGTATGTGGGGACTGAAAGTGAAGGTGCTCCTACTTTGGTCAATTTGGGGACAAGTGCATGGGACAGCTTTGGTCGAGCTTTGACCATGCATTAAACATTTTCACGCTGATATTGAAAGCTTTCTTCTGTTTCTTGCATTATCTTTGGCCTTACGTATAATAAATTTAACTAAATCCCAGGTTCGGTAATATATGGCCAAAAGGTTTGGTTGGGGGAAAAGATTTATTGGGAGTAACATGTGATGAATAATAATTAGTAATACAGCAACATATAATAAAAAATTTGATATTTTATTTTCGTACGTGAGAATAACTACTACGATGCTAACGGTCTTATAACTTAATAGTATTAGTATTGGTTTCCTAAATGGGTAGATAAGATTTAAATCCTTTTTTCCTATTATAATCATTGGAAAAAAAAAAAACTACTACAATGATTATAAATATTACTAATCTTTTCATTTCCATTGCATTGAATAATTTTTTATGCATCACTAATTAATAATAAAAAAAACTGCTATGATCACATATCAAATATTAATCTTTTCATTTCTATCACATCCAACGATTTTTTATGCATGACTAATTAATAATAGACAATGTCTAATAAAAATTTGATATTTCATCGTTTATGTTGGAATAACTACTACAACGTGATAAATTTTATCATATATAAAACATTAATGTTTCACTTTTGTCAGGTTGAAATATATTTGATGTATTATTTTTATTGTAAAATTTATTGAGTATTAGTGGCTATCGCGGGTGAAAAAGACTTCAATGACACTAATACCGTATGTGTGTGAAGGATAAATACTAATTAAATTCTAATGATGTAAAAATATGAACTCATTACGATTAATTTATGTTTAAATATATTTGATACTTTCTGATTATTTATTAAAACATATGACATATGAATAGCTGTGGATGTTTTATCATCCCAATACCAAGGCCACTCATCGAATCGAGAAGCAGCACCAAAGCAAATCTAACCGTGGATAAAATAGCATTTTATCGTGTTTGGTGCAATTAGTCATTTTCTCAATTATTTTATCCCTTCATATCCGTAATGTGTTTACGTCAGAAACTGTGAATATTTTTACATCTGGCGATTTAACATCCGACTAGCGAGAAGCCCCATTAGCTTCTTTTATCTTTCTCAGAGTAGAAGAACCCGGTCCACCCAAACCGGCATAGGGACAACCAAGCTCACACACAAAAACCGAATCAAGGAGATGTGTATATGAAAATCAAGTTATTGACTAGGGTTGGGTTGGGTTGGGTCGGCTTAAGACTTAAGCTGGTTGATCCAAGCTAAATTAGAAGACCTTCGAATCGAAGGCCAGCCACCGGGCCAGTCGAACCCCCATCATGCTGCGGTTTAGCCTCAAGTTCGGCTTGATGACTTGAAAATTGGTTTTCGAATTGAAATTCGAAAGAAAACTAAAATTGAATAATATAAAAGAGACAATTTATGATTAATAAATCATAAGGGTATCTCATTGAACTGATAGTATATATTCGGAATGGAATTGAAGTTAAAAAGTTTAGGTATGCAGGTTACTATTTGTTCATTATTTGTGCGTACAAAATTAGAATTTTAATATAAATATTTTACAATATATATATATATGTTTGTTGCATGTTTAGATATAAAATTTTTTATTAGTGAATTCCGAGATCTTGGAGCTGTTTAGTTTATTCAATTATGGAATTGAGGTCTTGAAATCTTCTAGTTTGATATTTTATATACATAGATATATCCACACACACACATATATAGAGAACCTTGAAAGATTTAATTTTTGGATTCAATATCGTAGGACGTATTAGGATCCTCATATTCAATATTATACAAGGTCTTGAAATCTTCCGAGTCAGTGTTATGAGTTCATGGAATGAGACGTTTTTATGATTTATGGTTACACGAAATTTGAAAGTGTTATAAGTGATTGATGTTTGTTAATTAACATGTATGTTGCATTAGCATATTTGTTTAAGTTTGTGTACCGTGTTGCATTTATGTACCTATGCGTTGTATCACTTTGCCGGTTCTCATAGCTCATCCATTTGTGATTTAAACATTTTAAGTACAAATGAAAAGGACGCTTGGAAGTTAGATATGATTTTTTTTATGGGAGTGGGATTATGATAGTTTGACTTATAGCTAGCAAGCTCAATTTAATTTTACAAATAATTGTGGAGGAACAAAATTCATATTTTGAATTTTTCTTATTTCTTAATAAATTAGGTTTTCAATAATAAGTTATACTCAATGAACGATATGAAGAAACTTATTCTTGAGAGAATATGGAGATTTATGAAATTACTATTCATTTCTGGTTTTTAGTTAGTTTTTAGACTTGCATGCTTTTACTATGGCAAACGTATATGGAAGAATGGTCACACCTCGGTCTTGGAGCGTGACAAATATAATAGCTATAATGATAGGTGTATACTCTTATATAAAGAATAAAAGACAAATAATTAAAGAAATTAATGAGATAAATAAATTACGTAATAGAAAAAGGGGAATTATATTAGAAGTTTCACGTATGCACCATTACGTATCTTTATGAGGAGGATTAGCAAATTCATGTATTTCATAAGAGTAGTAGTAATTAACGATGAGCTTAAGATAAGACAAAATAAATAATAATACAAGTATATAATAGTCCTTAAAATGACGAAAAAGTGAGTAATATAGTAAAAAGCAATAATAAACTTAACACTAATAAATCTAAAAGTGATGTTTGAAAATGATTTAACATATTTATATATTGGATAAGGAATCGGTAGAATAAAACATATATATACTTAATGCAATGATAATGGTGATGATACTAATAACTTAATATGATAATGATAATGAATTGAGTGCGAGGAGCGAGAAGGCTAGGAAACTTTATTAGAGGTTTTTATCAACCTTGAAGTTTAAAGAGATGTCTTTTCTACTTAGCAAACTATATAATATGCCTTCCTAACTATCAATAATAAATCTATTGAAAGAATCTAGCTTCTAACACTATCATACATATCATTAAGCCCCATCAAGAGTTAAATCACCTTATTTATGTTGTTGATTTCCATTAATTTCCCTTTCAAATTTATAGGTTTCAAAAGCTCAAAACTACACTCTAGAATATTTGACAATGTCATCATTTCATCCCAAAGTCGTTTAGTTTGTTAAAGTACACTATAACTATAGAATTTCCCTATTTCATGTTTGGAATGTCATATCATAATTGATATAGAAGTCGCTTGTTCATTTGTCTAAATCTATTACTAATATCCTACCATAGCACTTTAGTCAATTCAGAATACATGAACACCTCAGATAAATCTTAAACATGGAATTGAGAAGCCGATATCACATCATATAGTTGCATCTAATCCAACATGGTGACTCTTTCTCATCATCCTATGGCCTGATACATGTGCCATATATAAAACCTAATTTTGCTTTTGCTCATAAGGTTAACATTATTGATATACTCCCCTCTAAGAAATTAGATTCATTAAAAATTATAATAGTTGTTAGTGTTCCAAGGCTATTAGATCCCAAAAGGAATAAAGAACTTGTAAGCCTCATAATTAGGTATTTAGGGTTTGGTTCGTAAAATTTAGAGCAATCAGATAAGTTATCCAATCGAGCCTAAATTTTACAACGAAGATAGGAATATTAGTAGAAGTGATTCCATGAGTTTAGATTTAAGAAAATTAATAATAAAATAATTAATTATTATAGTATTGAATTATATGTAAATTTCCCGTTATTTATCATAAATGCGTAAATGAATTCCAATAACTAATAAATCAATAAAGATAAATTATATGCATATTAAAATCCATAAAATAACTTAAATAATATTTAAGAATATTTATTTGTACCATAAATATATTTACGTTTAGGTAAAAAATACATGAAATTACTTAAAATACCTAGAATATGTTAAAATAATGCTAATTAAGTAAAGGAAATTCATAAAAATTTAATTAAAAAATCAAGAAAATTATTAAAATATGTGAAATTATCCAGATTTAGGGTGTGGCAACTTAGAAATGGAAGATAAAAATTTAACCAATCAAATTTAGACATATAGAAATTAAAAAGAGAAAGGATAAGGGATAAATGGCATTAAATAATTCACTAACCTATCCAAACTATTTTATAAATTGAGAAACCTTGATTTGGAAGTTATTTTGATTAGTTGAGAACTTAGAAAAAATAAGGAGAGAAGAAAAGAGGGGAAAGAATAATTTTAAAAAAAATTAGAAAATTAGTGTGCAATTAGACATGTAAGGTGAGCCCACACCTGACAAGCACTTGAGAGTAGACGGTCACCACCACCTGACGGTGGTGGCAGCGCTTAATCTGGTCAATAAGGCCATGGTAATTGGTGGTGGTTGGAACAACCAACGCTAGTAAGTTCGTTTTTCCTTTCGATTTTGCTTCATTTATTAAAAATATTAAATAATTATAGAAAATTATGAAACTTGGTATTATAAGGTTTTTATATATATAGATTTAAGGAAAAATTTTAATTTTGATGAATTTATGTCTAGAAATATACTGTCTTTAGGAAATTCTATATACTTGAGTTTTGTTCGATTTAAAAATAAATGACCTTAAAAGTGTAATTTTGGGCTCAAAATTTTTGTATAGGTTATTAAGAGTATTTAAAATAGTGTTATGAATATATTTTTGAAAAATCTATTTTTGAAATTTTTAGATAATTTTTAGGCCTTAAAATGATGTATAAAATGAGATATTTAAGGCTAATTAAGTAATTAAATGAATAATTGCTAATTTAGTGAATAATTATGTGTTTTAGGATGTTAAATTCTAATTTAGTATGATATTTGTAACATTTAGGGTGTTAAATGTAATTATTAGGTATATTATCTAGTATATATGTAATAAGTAAAATAATATATTTTAAGTTAATTTTGTAATTTAGGGTAATTCGGTATAAAATTCAGATTTATGGTATAATTAAACATTTGATATGTTATTAGATGATGAAAGACGATATATATAGTGTTAAAAGTGTTAAATAAGTGATTTAGGAGTAAATTATGTAACAACACATAATATGTAAATATAGGAAAGTAATGAGTAGAAAATATTATACCAAAATTGATAATATTATAATAATATTAATATAAAATAAATCTGATATGAAATATCAATTTATATAATTATATGAAAAATATAAATTTTTCTTACATTAGGAACTAAATCGGTAGTTAAATTAGAATTATGGTATATTGTATAGACTAAAATACTAGTTAGAAACTAAATATGATATTTAGGATACTCGATTATAATATGATTAATTTTATATTATGGTTCAAAACAAGTTTTTAGGGTTCCTATATAACATATAATAAAAAATTGAATTAGAACCTAAATTAAAAATTGATTCAGAAACTAAATAAAAACCTAGCCTAAATTAAGAATAATTATAAAAGACTTAAAACCCTGAATAATTAGATATAATAAAAACCAAATTAGAGATAATAATAAAAATTTTAGAACAAAACCTACATATGATAGCTATGTGGAAACTAAAACAACATTTATATTATACGGATTATTGGCGACAGCTTGTACAAATCGAAGTTTGAGTAAGCAAACAGGAAGTTCAAGTAAGTTGGGATTAATATGTTACAGTATTTCAGAGTATTAATTTGTATTACTCGAAAGCTTGAAATTATATTTGATTGTATTTATTAGATAGTTGACTATGCGCTTGCTTGTATGTGCTTATTCTTGAGTTTGATGATATAATTCTGGTTATAATAAAACCCAAATTGGAGATAATAATAAGAATTTTAGAACAAAACCCACATATGGTAGTTATGTGGAAACTAAAACAACATTTGTATTATAGGGATTATTGGCGACGGCTTGTACGAGTTGCAATTTGAATGAGCAAACAGGGAGTTCGAGTAAGTTGGGATTGATACATTACAGTATTTTAGAGTATTAATTTGTATTACTAGGAAGCTTGAAATTGTACTTAATTGTATTTACTAGATAGTTGACTATGCGCTTGCTTGTATGTGCTTATTCTTGAGTTTGATGATATAATTCTGGTTTACTACTCTAGCTTGTATTTGTATACTTTGTTGAAATGTTTGAATACTTTACACTGGATCTAATTAAATACATGACTTGTAATTCTAAATCAAACATGTATAGCAACCTATTAGGAAAAACATTAAGGTTCTTCGACCAAATATCAACCCCTTCGAAAAGGATAGCGCTAGATAGCATAATGGATCCTTTCTTCATCCTTAGTTGAATTAAGTAACATATGGGGAGGTTATGGCAAGAATGAAGTCAATGGTTTGAAAGTAATTGTGGAAGGAGCGGTGTTTTTATTACACAAGTTTGGGTTTGGTCATAAGCTATTACATAAGCATGGAAACTCCTCAACCTGGATTAAAGTGGATGTAATTTATTTAATCTTACAATAGACCAAACAATGTCCTGCAATGACATTTACTTGAACATGCATTGCATCTAATTAATTTAGTTGATAATCCTATTTGTGTTTGATGTATAGTTTTAAGTTTTCATCCTAACTTATTGAGTTATTAATTATTCATATCCCTATAGATATTATTGTAGGTACTAATTAAGAAGCGGCTATATAATTACCCTAAAGTTAACAACTGTTGCATCTTGGGGAGTGAGGATATAAAACTGAGGATCAAATACTCTTAAGTTTGGATTTTATTTTTAAAACTTTTAATATTAATTTGTGTATTACTTAAGTAGATTATGATTAGGCTACTAAATCTTGTAAACATACTTAGATTATTTAGTGTAAATATATATTTTTCATAATTACATAGTTAAATAACATATTTAATTTATGAACTAGTTATTTTAAAGCAGGTTAATTGTAGACATCTTGTATAAATTAGGTCTAAAATGGTGGCTATAAACTTAGCTTCTATTCTAAAATGGTTTATATGGCGAGACTATTACGACTCTGTTACTTTAAGATGTGACAAGATCACTGTAATCAGGATCATTTATGATCGGTCCACTGTTTGCCATGACAATTGAAATAAAAAAGAAAAGGGGAAAACTTTACTTGAATATATTACGTTAATGAACAATAAACAACTAAACAAAAGCTTAATCTACTCTGGTACCATGTGAAAGATTACCAAAATATTAAAGGGAAAAAATTACAACAGTCAAATAACAATAATCAATAGCATCGCAAGTCTCTGGTTGAAGAAGAAAGCAAATGGTCGAGAGAGAAGAACCATGGGAGTCATAACAACATAATATAAAGGTGAAAATGCAACAGTCTAACTAACCTTAAGTAGTACAGAAAATATTTACATATAAAGCTCATCCTAACTCATGTGTGCGAATAAATAAGTGACCTATTATGTACATGTATAAAGAAGCCTATATACTTGAACAACATGAATTCATAACAAATTAGACCAATTAAAGTAGAAACTTTCATAAATTAAACAAGATTTTTGGATATTAAAATCGGTTAGACGATTCACAACTTACAACAATATTTTAATGCTAGGCATTAGATGCCATCCTATACATGTGTTTTCTACCATACACAATATACCATACGATCAAACATAAATGAAAACCATAGACTTGCTCATCCTTCACATCTCTAGTACTCTTCCTCTCTTTCTTATTTACTCCTTATATTCTTCTCCATCTTTGCTATTCTGTTTGGTTGTATTGGGATTTTCTACATTTTGCAGCTTCTACTATATACACCTACATAACCATGGGCACTAGATAGATAAATGGGACATGCCTAATCACTTGTCACAAGAGAGAGAAGCCATCTCTCTTTCAACCTTATTTTCCTCATCATTGTCTTTTCCAATTCTACAATAATATTAATTCTCATCTCCATTGTCTTTATCACTTTCATTACCATAGAGTTCATCAACATCTTACAAGCCCTCATTTTCTTAATTTTGAGAGAAGTAAGCATCTTTTGGCTGACCCTGTAGCTGGTTTTTGATCTAAACCCAACAAGCGTCAATTATGTAAGGTAGAGGAACTTGAATTATGGTTATGTTGGTTTCGATTACCAAAAGCAATGACAAGATTCATCTGAGACATATAATCAAAAATCAATTATTCCATACCCAATATATTGTAAAGTTTGGCACACATGTACATAATCAATAACCTCATGAGTATATGCTAGTAAATCTTGTTTTCCAATGATTCAACAACTCTATTGCTAAACAATTTCAAGACTCCTATAGACAAAACAATTTTTCTCAATAAAAATATCATAAAGTGAAGAACAAAAGGGAAAGTTTTGTAGGTAAAAACATAGTTGAGCTATTATCAAAATGACTTCAACTCAATGAGCAAACCTTATTAGTAAGGACTAAGAACTTCTTATTTTACGTTTAGGGTTTCGAATAGAAAAGAGTTGCATTTGAGGATTTTTCCTTTTCAATAAATGGGTTTGTCTATTTTTTTTTTCATTTGTCTTTCATTTTATTATTTAATAATCAAGGGTATTTCAAGCATATAATTTTCTATTTATGACTTATTCCACATTGAATTTTGCAAAGTAAATAATGTATCAGCAATTATATTATACTTAACTAAATATTATAATCTCTATTTATAGTTTATTACACTTTTATTCAATTCTTTAGTAATTACAATTTCATTTCCCATCGTTTGATTCAGTATAGTAAATAAGTTGTAAGTTATAGTTTAATGATGCATAATAGTAGATTTTAAGGGTTTTAAGTTTTATTTGTTAGAATCGTAATGTTTATGCATATTTAATTGTATATACTGAGTCAAACTATTGGTTGATGCATTTACTAATATTTATAGTGAATGTTGCATGTGAGTGTTTGCATTGTAACTTATACTAGGTTTCGTGACTCCCCTTATTAAGATTTCAAAATTCTAAGTATTTGTTTGACTTAGACTTTTAGATTGAGACAGGAGTGATGGTAATTGATTTATTTGATTTATAAGGAAATTCAAGTATTATGAGTATTGATACCAGTCATTAGACATGGCCCAATGAATGAAGGCCTAAGACCAAGGTAGCTTAGGAGCACTTCTCTAGTGAGGAGATTATTAGTAAGCCCAATCCATATAATTGGATAACCACTACTAGGAAAACCAATTGACGGGATGGCTGGGACCCTAATTGAACTTAGAGCCATCATTACCTTATTACCCTTGCCAGACCTGTAAGACTTACAATTAGGTATTTAGACTTCGATTTGTAAAATTTAGGATAATCGAGCAAATCGTTCGATCCAACCCAAATTTTACGATGGAGCTATAAATATTAATAAAAGTAATCCCGTGAGTTTAGATTTAGGAAAATAAAGAATAAAATAATTAATTATTATAATATTGAATTATATGTATATTACCCATTATTTATCGAAAACACATAAAACGAGTTTCGATAACTCACGAAGCGATAGAGATAAATTATATACACACTAAAAATCATAAAATAACATAAATAGTATTTAGGAGTATTTATTTGTATTATATATAAATTTATATGTAGGTAGAAATACGCGAAATATGCCAAAATAATACTAAATAATTAAATAAAATTCATAAATAATTTAGGAAAAATTAGAAAATTTATGAAAATTTCTAGAATAGGGGCATAGCAAGCAGAAAATTAAAGTAGAAAAATTAGCCAAATAAAAAGCAAATTAAAAGAGGATAAAGCCCATGTCAAGTCAATTTAAAGCATAAAAAATCTCTTAAATCTCTATAAATACCTAAAAATTTTTAGAAGCTCATTTGGTCAGTTGGCAAAGTAGAAAAATTAGAGAGAATTGAAAATTTTAAAGTTAGGGTTTAATTGAAAAAAATTATAAAAATCTATGCAATTAGGGCCTTAGAAGGGAACTACCACTCAACGGCAGCCTAGGAGTAGACAGCTACAACCACCACATAGTGGTAACAGCACTCAAGCTAGATGACAAGGCTTTGGTGGCCAATGGTGGCCAAAGCCACCAATTTCGGTGAGTCTAATCTTTCTCTTGATTTTACATATTTTGTTAAAAATACTAAATATATTTAGAAAATTATCAAATTCAGTATTCTCGAATATTTTTGTATGAAGTTTTTAGGAAAAATATTATTTTGATAAAAATATGTCCAGTGATATATGGTCCTTAAAAAATCATGTAAAGTTGAGTATGTTTCAAATTAAAAATAAATAAGTTTAAGAGTGTAATTTTGGACTCAAAATTTTTGTATAAACTACTTAGGTGGTATAAAACAGTGCCAAGAAGCTTTTTTCAAAAATTAATTTTCTAAATTTTTAAACCTTAAAATAACACATAAAATGGATAATTTTGAGCTAATTAAGTATTTAAAAGGATAATTACTGATTTAGGACATAATTATATGTTTTAGAATGTTGAAATCTGATAAAATATGATATTTGTAGCATTTAGGGTGTTAAATATAATTATTAGGATATTATGTAGTAAATATGTAATAAGTAAAAATGGTAAATTTTAACTTAATTTTGTAATTTAGGATAATTAGGTCTAAAATTTGATTTGGGATGAATTTAGATATTTTGAGATGTTAATTGATGTTGAGAGATGACATTTGAAGTGATAGGGCTATTAGATATGTATATTATGTACATATTAGGTAATAATGTATAATATGTAAATACAAGAAATAAATGGGTAGGAAAATATTAGGTTAAAATTGATTTTCTAATGATAATAAAAATATGTAATAAATCTAGTAAGAAACTTAAATTTAGGTGTTTATATGAAAAACGTAAAATTTTTTCATATAAAAAATAAATTTGGTAGTTAAGTTAGAATTAGGATATACTACACGGATTAGAACATTGGTTAGAGACCAAAAACGATATTTAGAATATTAAAAAATAATGTGATTAACTTTACATTATGGGTTAAAATGATTTCCTAGGATTTACGTATAAAATCCCTAATCGAAAATTGAGTTAAAAACCTAATTTAGAAACCGATTTAAGAAATTGAATTAGAACTCAACCTAAATTAAGAATAATTGTAAAAAACTTAAAAACCTAAATAATTGGGTATATTAAACCCTAAACCAAAGATAACAATAGGCGTTATAGGATAAAAGCAATCTATAGCGGTTATATGGAAAACTGAAACAATATTTGTATTAAAAGGATTTTTGGTGATGGCCAGTATGAGTTGCACATCAAGTGAGCAAACGAGGAGTCTAGGTAAGTTGGGATTAATACATTATTATATTTTGAAGGCTTGAAATTATGCTTAATTGTGTTTGTTAGATAGTAAACTACGCATATGTGCTTATTTCTGCGTTGGTGCTTATTTCTACGTTGATGCTATGTTTCTAATTTGCTGCTTTGGATTGTATTTGTATGAATTGTTGCAATGATTGAACACCTTAAACCGGATCTAATTAAATATATGACTTGAAATTATAAATCGAATATACATAGCAACCTATCAAGGGAAATCTAGGTATCTAATTAAATATATGACTTGAAATTATAAATCAAATATATATAGCAACTTATTAGGGGAAACTTAGGTCCTCAAGCCAAATACCGACTTCTTCGAAATGGATAATGTTGGATAGCATAATTAGTTCCTTCTTTATCCTTAGTCAAACTGAGTAATAGGTGAGAAGATCGCAGCAAAGGTGAAGTCAATGATTCCAAGATAGTTGCAGGAAGAACGGTGTCTTCATTGCACAAGTCTAGGTTTAGTAGTGAGTTATTGCATTAATGGAAACTTCTTAACCTGGATTAAAGCAGGTGTAATTTCTTTAATCTCACGACGGGCCGGACAACGTTATGTTATGACATTTGTTTGAACATGTATTGCACTTAATAATTTGATTGATAACCCTGTTTGTGTTTGCTATATGATTTTAAGTCTCCGTCCTAACTTACTGAGTTGTGGTTGTTTACATCTTTATAGACGATGTTGTAAGTGCTAGGTAGGAAGCGGCTTACATTTACCCTAAAGGTAGCAACTGCTAGATTTTAGAAAGTGAAAAAATACATCTCAAGAACAGATATATCTTTAAGGTTTTAGCTTTTACTTAAAATATTTCATTTTCAAATAATGTATTACTTATGAAGTATAAGATAATAAGACTCTGTAAACATTATTTATAATACTTGAATCCTAGTGCATGTATATATTTTCATACTTTCTTAGGTAAATAACTTATTTAATTTATGAACTATTTATTTCAAAGTAGGTTAGTTGTAAACATTTTGTGTAAATTGAGTCTAAGATAATAGTTGTAAAGTTAGTTTCTATTCTAGAATAATTTACATGATGAGATTGTTACGATTTTGCCGCTTCGGAGCGTGATAAGACCCATTCGGCTAGTCCCTTACCTAACCTTTGTTCAGGACTTATGAATTGTGAGTCATCACAATTATAGAGTTAGCGTGGTAGTAAGCTTAGGATGAGAACACAATTCTTGAGGTATGACTTCCCCTTGAGCATTTCTTTGTCCATCTAAGATTTGCATCACATTTAATGTAATATGACAACCAATGACTTGACCCATATTGATTGGGCATGGCCTGGTCATAGGATGTTGCACAATACTAAAGATGATTGAACAGTCATAAAGCTTAAAAGTAATCATTTTTTCCCTCCCCCCCACCTAAATCTTGAGGGCATATGAAAAAGGATATACCTTATAAGTCTCCCCATGGAGTTCCTAAAAGTAAGCAATAAAAGGTAAGCTCACCATTCTAATATAAGTAACTCTTATATGCTCTCTCTGTATAAGATTAAAAAGCTTTTTCTTTCTTGTCACGGACTTAAGTATCAAAATGACCATATTGTATAACCCCCTAACATAGTGACTCACCACTTATCTGTTTTGTAGGTAGTCTTTCCTTGACCATTCGTGTATTTAAACAATACCCATTATGCTCTAAGAGGCTAGAGACTTTAGTGGTACAAGACCTAAGGTGATAGTGAGGATAATAGATTTTTATATGTTTTACAATTATGTTTGGAGATTGTATGATTTTACAAAGTGACATAATATAGGAGTATGAGGATAATATATTGTCGACACCTAATTTTCGCCCTCTTATAGTTTTAGTTTTTGATTTTAAAGGGTCTTAATTCAAAAAATTAATAAAATAAATAAATAATAAAAAATTGAAAAATGATAAAAATAAAAAAATGAAAAAAGAAAACTTATAAATATTTTTTAGGAAAATAGATTTTTTAGAAAGTAAAACGTTTTAGGGTTAATCGATTTGATAGCTTTATTTTAGAGAGTCATGTAGTTTAAGTACAATTTACCAAACCCACATGTGCTTTTTATTTTTTCTTTCTTTCTTTCGCGAAAATTGGTTGAGCGTACGAGATTCAAATCTAATTTTAAATCTTATTAAATCTTTTGAGTCTAATGAGATAAAGATTTGAGAGATTTAAATCTAATTTGATTTTTATCAAATCAGACTTAAGTCCATATAAAATATTTGAATCTATTTTAGTTCTTTATCAATTTAAAAATGATATGATTTAAAAGATTTGTTTTCCAAATCCATTGTGCAACATAAAATAGAATTCAATTACACATTCAAAGAAGAACCAAAATCCACTTTCATATCGATAAGGACACACTGTAACAAACTAATCTCCAAACCCCTCTCTTACGTGAACCACAGTATGCTCATCTTTTTTATCAACAATGTACAACCCAAACATCCATAGCAATCCCATCATCATTATCCTAGCTGAATAGCATCTTAACGAATCATCCCCTATCAATTACATACTTGTAGGCTCCAACACTACTATTACTATTGCTAATCAGCCCATAACCAATAAAACACAATACATCACCTAGTGACACTCGACCTACACTCACTTATTGCATGTAGTCTACACTCGACCACGACACCACTGCACTCCATTGTCACACAAACATTGAGTATGCAAATCAATGAGTCCCTCATTGTAGTAGTTGTCACGCCCCAAAGCGGTAGAGTCGTAACAACTCCGCCGTGTAAACCATTCTAAGATAGAAGTTAGCCTTACAATAGTTATCCTAAACTTGATCTACATAAGGCATTCATGACTAACCTGTTTTGAAGTAAACAGTTGGTAATTTAAATAAATCATTTACCTAAGAAAGTGAGAAAATATATATATACACTATAATTTAGTTATTACAATTAACGTTTACAACGTTTCACGGTAATATATTTCCTAATTATTACATTATTTATAAATGAAAAATTCTAAAATAAAAGCTTAGACCTTAAAAATATATGTTTATTCTTCAAATGTTTCTCCTCACTTCCTGGGATTTAGCAGTTGTTTGCTTCAGAATAGTTGTAAGCTGTTTCTTAGCCAGCACCTACACGACGTCTATAGGGATGTGAGCAACCACAGCTCAATAAGTTAGGGTAGAGGATATAAAACTATACCATAAACACAATAAGGTTATCAACCAACTTATTAGGTGCAATGCATGTTCAAGCAAATACCATCACATGACATTGTTCGGCCTATCGTGAGATTAAAGAAAGTATACCCGCTCTAATCTAAGTTAAGGAGTTGTCGTTAATGCAACAGCTCAAGACCAAACCCAGGCTTATGCAATGGAGACACTGCTCCTCCTGCGACTATCTTCGAACCATTGACTTTACCCTTACCACGACCTCCTCTCTTGTCACTTAGTTCGACTAAGGATGAAGAAGGGACCATTATACAATCCTGCGCTATCTCTTTCGAAGGGGTTGGTATTTGGTCGGAGAATCATAGGTTTCCCCTAATAAGTTGTCATGCAAGTTTGATTATGATTACAAATTGTATATTTGATTAGGTCCAGTTTAGGGTAATTAATCATTTCATACAAATCATACAATATAAGTCAGAACAACAAACATAATCATAACATTACTCATAATCAAGCACATGCACACAATTAACTATCTAACAAGCACAACCAAGTATAATCTCAAGTTTTCAAAATATAGCAATGTATTAATCTCAACTTACCTTGACTCTTCGCTCACTTACTCAAGGTCCAACTCGCTCAGACCATGGTAGATCATCCCTATAAAACAAACGTGGTTTCAGTTTTTCATATAACTATTATAGATTAGTTTTATCTTATAACGCTTATTGTTATCTTTTGTTTAGGGTTTAATATGTTCAGTTATCTAGGTTCTCAAATCTTTTACAATTATTCTGGCTTTAGGGTTAGGTTTGGGTTCAATTTCCGCATTGATTTTTTTTTTAAATTAGGTTCTAGTTCGATTTCTAAGTACTGTTTTATACCGAACCCTATAAACTCGTTTCAACTCATAATGTAAAATTAATTATATTACTTCTAAATATCTTAAATATCATAATTACCCCTAGTCAGTATTTTATTCGACTTGGTACACTTAAATCTTTATTAGTATACCGAATTTACTCCTGATGTGAAATTTTTTTACATTTTTCATATAATTACATAAATTCAAGATTTCTATCATATTTATTATATATCCCTATTATTTATATAATATCAATTTTTATTTACATATCTTCTATTTGTTATATTTTCAATAATTACATATTATGTATTATCACTTATTATGTATATAATACACATTTAATATTTCTATCACTCTAATTATCATCTCCAACATCAATTATCATTTCGAAATGTATAAATTCATCATAAATCAGATTTTACACCTAATTACCCTAATTTACAAAATTAACTTAAAATTTACTATTTTTCTCCAATACTTATTTACTACATAATTACCCTAATAATTACATCTAACACCCTAAATACTGCAAGTATCATACTTAATCAGATTTCAACATCCTAAAACATATAATTATTCATTAAATCAGTAATTAACCATTTAATTACTTAATTAACCCTAAATTACCCATTTTATACCTCATTTTAAGGCCTAAAAATTATCTAAAAATTTTGAAAATTAATTTTTGAAAACAGGCTTCATAGCACTATTCTATATCATCTAAGTAGTTTATACAAAAATTTTGGGCTCAAAACTACACTCTTAAGGTCATTTATTTCTAAACCGAAATATACTTGGTTTTGCATAATTTCTTAAAGATCATATATCACAGGACATATTTTCATCAAAATAATATTTTTCATAAAAAATACATACAAAAATATTCCAAAATAACAAGTTTCATAATTTTCTAAGAATATTTAATATTTTTACAAAATTAAACAAAATTGGGCTGGAAATCGAACTCACCAGTTTGGGTGGCTCCGGCCACTGTCAGCAGCCATGGGTGTGTTGGTCCACCTAGGCATTGTCACCATCGTGTGGTGGTGCTGGTCATCCACTCTCAGTTGCTCGTCGAGTGTTGGTTCCCCTTTAAGGCTCAAATTGCACAAATTTGAGTAATTTTTTTGTAATTAATTCAAACAATTACTATTTCAGCCCTCTCTATTTTTCTCACTCTCCAAACTAACCAAATGAGCTTTTGAAATTTTCTTGCTATTTATAGAACATTAGGGAAATTATTATACATTAATTAGATAAGACAATTGCCTTATCTCTTCTTCTTTTTTCACTTTCTATTTGTTGCATTTTAATTGGTTGATTTCTTTCTTTAATTTTCAGACTGCCACGCCCCACTTTTGGACTTTTCCTCATTTTTCTTGATTTTTCCTTAATTAATTATGAATTTTCTTTAATTATTTAGTATTTTTTAGTATATTTCGTGTATTTTAAGTAATTACGTGTATTTTTACCTACATGTAAATTCATTATAGTACAAATAAATATTCCTAAATACTATTTAGGTTATTTTATGATTTTTAGTATACATATAATTTATCTTTAGCGATTCGTTAATTATCGAAATACATTTTACGCATTTTCGATAAATAACGAGTTATATACTTAAAATTTGGAAATTTTATATTCTTTTATTTTATTACTTATTTTCTTAAATTCGAACTTATAGAATCATTTTTACTAATATTTCTAACTTTACTTATAATTTAGATTCAGTCGAATCTTTTAGCCAATTGAAACTTTGAGTGACTAGTTGTAGGGCTTACACCAGCACACCCTCCACTGCTGATCAACCCATGTACTGATTTGTACACTCTACCATCCCCATCCTCATACATTGCACACACAAGCATGCAAACCGAGCACGCCACTATTGGAACATAATCATTATGCGCTAACTAATTCACACACATAAACACGAGTCACCAAAGCACCATCCTCTCTCCTTTATTGTTTGCAATGCACTCCAACACATACCCTAACCTGACATAGCAGTAGCACACGGTTGTTCATCTACCGACCAAGTTACGCGCGAAAACACCACACGCTGCTGTTGCACCGCACATTCAGCTACTATCCATTGCTTATACACATACCTTAACTCAACACTTGCGTACACATGCCATCTACATTGCGTTGTTGCTTAACCACGTACCACTCTCACGAACAGTAGCCATTGCCCAACGCTCCGTCCTCTCCTACCACATGCAACAACTCACGCACACCCTCCTAATAGCAAGTCCAATGATTAGTTCACGTACAAAGCCATGCACCAGCAACTCCTCTACTGCAGACATTCAAATTAGGTTTGGTTTTGATTTTTTTTATATTATATTATTATTATATCTATTACTATTACTATTATATTCATTTATATTTATTTATTTATCCATCTTGATTTGATTAAATAGTCATTTCAAAATATAAAAGGAAAACATATATGTAGCTTAGGAAAATTTTTTTAAGGTTTTATAAGATTTGTCATTTTAAAAAATTATTTTTTTAGAAATAAAAATTAATAAAAAACCTTTTCAAAAACAAACTAGGACATTATATAGAGTGTTTTTTTTTTAAATAAAGATATTCAAGAATTAAGACCCTTTTAGATTTTCTTTGAATAAAAAATATTAATAATCACGTAAATTCAGTTGGTTTTCAAAATTAAAACAAACTAACACACTAAATTTTTTCGGAAAGAACTACGGTCGTTTGATCCCAACTAACGAAATACATAGGTACCTTCATGGCGACGTTAAAATCTGTAAAAACTTAAGTTTTTTTTTTATTTAACCTTTATTTTCTTAAAAATATTTAAAAAAGATAATTTTGAAAAATAAAATCTAATTTCATAAAATCGAGAGTCGTACTCATTAGGGTTTAATAGGTTAGCCCTCAAATTCAAAACTCTTTAGTTTTTATCAAATTGAAATAAAAAACCAATAGCTAAATCGTAGTCGATCCATCCAATTAATTATATTTTTTTTTTCTCGACTCTGGTTAGGTGATGACTCTAGAAGTTTTTTTAAAAATAAAAAACTAGAATTTTTCAATTTCTCTAGTCAAGAATTAATACTGAATGGGTTAGGATTTAGTATTAATAAAAAAAAGAAAATCAAATTAAAACAAGAAACCAAAAAATTCAGGCTCAACGTATATAAAATTTAAGGATTCACTAATATGGTCTAAGTCCTAAATATTTTTATCAAGGTAGGAGTATGTAAAAAGTTGGTAATAACATCTTGTAATTTTTGGGCATTGTGGAAGAAATGAAGGTGAGTAGCAAGTAGAGATAAGTGATTAAGAAGCAATGAGCTCATTTGTAAGTTTACTCAACGACTGATGATGTAAACAACAACACAACATCATAATAATGTAGTAAAATAACATAAAGTGTATAATTATACGACTTCTAGTGTGGTATGATTGAATCAAAAAATCAAAAGTTCGCTAGCATCAATTGCTTTATATACATGGTGTATATGATATATGTGTATGTATGTGTCAAATATATACATATATATTACCTTAGGGGTTGAGAGGATTTAAGTATTCTATTGTTTCTCCTATTCTATACTCATATTATTCAAAAAGAAAGTTTAACAATCTTCTTTAGTTAGCTGTAACTTTTCTATTTTTTTTTTCTTTTTATGGAAACTACCATATTATAAAGATTAGAAGAGGAGAATTAAATCTAATCTATTTTATTGAGATATCAATATCCATACCTTTAATTCAAAACAAGTGGATAAAGTTTCAAATAATATATGTATTGGTATACTTTTTAATGTTTTGTGTTACATAAACGAAAAGGACTTGAGTAAGATTTTGGGAAATTCGTAAAATAGTTTATGCCCATGTAGATTTCCTTTTACTTTCCTTTTGTTTTTTTTTTAATTTTTCTTTCATGTAGTTATTGCTACTCATGTGTTTGATTGTATATTTAGAATAAGAGGTAAAGCAATATTATAGACAATTATTGCAGCATCCCCATAGCAAATAATGCTGCTAGATCCCCAGAACAGCATACAGGAAATGTGTGAGATGCATGCACATGCACGTGCAATGCTCTGCATGAATTGGCATTTATTGCTTAGTAATAACGCCTTTGTTTCCACTCAAGTCGAAGCAGCATGAGTTGTTCGGAGTTTGGAGGCCGAAAATAGGGAGAAAAGTTTCTATGTATTAACATGTTGTATAAATGAATAAATAGCTTAGAAATATTAATAAGATTTTAAAATATAAATAGTCAATTTTCTAAAATCTCGATACTAAAAATTAATATTATATGCTATTTATCTAGATACGTAACATATTAATAGTATTGAATTCTTTTTCCAAAATTGGAAGGATAGAGAAGGTTTTGAGATTCAATAATACATCAATTTTATTATTTTTTTCCAAATAAATAAGATAATTTAACAGCAAATGGACACATGATATGTTTGGGGTCGCTAGCCAAAAATACCATTTTTCAATGGTGTTATGATAAAATAATGTTGCAATGGAGCATAAAAACCTATCCTTTCAAACTAACTTACTTTTCTTATGGCAAAAAAAAAATAATAATAAATAAATAATAAAAAAAAACTAACATACTTTTCTCGATAAACTATAGATAATAACTACAGTTCTTACATTTCATTAAAGAACAATGATGGAAATCAAGAAATAAAGCACGCAAAAAAAAAAAAAATGTAATACCATTGAATGTCCAAAAACTAGATTAACTTGAAAGAAAAAGTTTTGTAGGATTAAATTGGCTTTTTTCTAAAACCTTTTAGGAATTAAATGCACATATGTGAGTATCTAAAACTAGATCAATGTAATCCAAAACACTTTTATGTTACAATTGGTATCCTAAAATGGTTTGGAATGGAATTGAATTAAATCAATTAGAATGGAATGGAATCAATTAAAATGGAATGGAAAAAAATAAGGAGTGGAATAGAAAATCCTTCCTTATGTTTGGAAATATTTGGAATAAAATGAAATTAAATGTATATGTAGTAATAATTGTTAAAAATATTCTTAAATATTAAATGTTAGAATTAAATTAAAGGTTAAATAAATAATTTAGTTAATAGTAATAAATGAAAGAGAAATGCGGTTGGCGATTTTGCTTTTAAAAAGGTGGAATCGAATTGACTCTTCAAGTTGGAATTGTCAATTCCATAAAATTGTGATTCTGACTTTTAAATGCGCTTCCAAACATAGGAAAAGGGAATGCAAGCCAGAATTACAATTTCATTTTAGTCCATTCCTACATATCAAACATAGCATTAGGAGGTAAACGCATCAAGGATTCAATTAACAAAATTAAAAAAAAGTTAACACTTATTAAGGATTTTCAAAGTATAAAACTTACTTTCATAATATATTGATAAATGTATAGATGGACATATTAAGGATTTTTAAAGCAATGCTCGATTTATAAATTATAGGGTTCTTGAAACCCATGGTGTTGATAGGGCCTTATAGATGTGGACTTTCAAGTTCCTCTCGACCTTGAGCAAGATCATGGTCAATCTTGGCTCAAGTCTAGAGTAAGAAGTCGCCAATGGCTACAAGACTTTAGATAAGGCTAAAGGATTAAGTTAATAACCACTCCCTATCTTTCCAGCCCACGTCAGACACTACTCTCCAATACTTACGGAAGTAACACTATCGACTAATTGCTCTCCAATTACCGGTAAATCATTTGATGCTTTGCATACTCTAACCATTTATTTACCTTCTTGCATCTATAATTTCTAGAACTTTTTGTTAATTTAAGCATTAGAGTAACTGCACTAGACATCCTCTCAATATCCTCTCATAGTTTTCTTTCTTGCAAGCTTATCTACGTGTGTGAAGCCCAATCTCATCCGGATTTATACCGGCAGAATCTAGAAACAACACGTGGTAATTGGTTCAGTAAGTTAATGCAAATTTTTTTTAAATACTTTTAAGTTTATATTTTTATGGAAAACATTTATAATCTTTAAAAAAAAAAAGCCAAATGATTTGCATACCAAAATAAAGGATATTAACTCAAACCCGATAAACCATCAAACGATAAACTACGTATTATTCTATACTTTTCATTAAAATCTGGAAAAATACAACGACATTTAATATTAATTACATATGTTGGTTAGAAGTTTTTATCCATATAGGTCCTATGAAATAATGGAATTTTCCGAAAACTCGATCCATAACGTAAGAGGTTTTCAAAGTTTTTCCAAAACTTATCTCATAACCTATCAAGAAATAGGTTAGGCGTTATTATCAAATTTAACTTTGTTGGGTGTTGGTTATCCTATGAGAAATAACCTACTTAAATCCCTTAATTCTACATGTAAGCCTCATTAATTTTGGGAAAATTCTTCTTAAATGCTGCCTTTACATATTATATCAGGACAAGGCATATGCTGTATATTTGTATTTCATATCCAACCAATAACCCCATAGGACAGTATAGGTATTAACACTTTATGTAAATGGATAAATGTATCAATAAAATTTTAATATATAAAAATATAAATAAATAGTAATTTTTTAAAAACTAAGTGGCATCTATTTATACACTATCTATCTAGACAAGCAGTATAATAGTATTATTAATTTTTTTTTATCTTTTCCTAATATATCATATCACTTAGTGGCAAGAATCTAGATTCGATCGGTTGAATCGGGTTGGACTATGTGGATCGGTGTGATAGATAGTATACGGTGGGGACTACCACGTTAGGGTGAGTCTACATGATCATAAGGGTTGGTGTGGTGGGGTCGCGTGGTGCACGATATGCCTACCAACCATGAGGCATCTGCTGCTCGCTTTCGACATATGATCTTTTCTGTTTCAACTTTGAAATGGAGAATCACTTTCATCTAGTCTCGCCCAACATCTGTGCACCGTCTTTTCCATTTGTATTTTTGTGTGTTCACTCATATACGTTGACTCGTTGAAGTTGGACGATTCAAATTTGCCAGTATTATAGATAAATTTCGGAAAATTATATCATATCTGTATATATATTTGTGTGTGTATATATATATATATATATATATATATATATGGCAATAGGAACAATAATATGTTAACTTGCATAGAGAAGCCCATTTGCTTGGATATATTGATAATAACATATTTTTCAAATATTATATGATATTATCATAACATTATTATATTTTTTATAATTTTAATTGTAAATTATACATGATAACATGTTAAAAGGGTAAATTGAGAAAAATTAAGAAATTTATTATATGAGGACTTTTCTTGTTTTCCTTTATTTTATATTATTTCTTCATTTTAGTAGTATGTTCTATTTTATGTTATTTCATTTTTTATTTTTTTGGGTAGTAGTTTTAGGGATATTTTCTGTCTTTGGGATTACCAGCTTGCTGTTATTGTCGGTTGTTATTTTATAGTTATGTCTTTTAGGTAGCTAATGTTTCCAGGGCATATAAGTTTCTTGTAATGAGAATTAGACTTTTTGATACAGTAAATCCAAAGAATTTTACTCCAAACTCTGTCGAAACTCCGTAGACTCTAGCAACAAACATTTCTTATTATTCAATTATGCATCATATTAATTGAGTAATTGGAGATCCTGCTTAGTTCTTAATTGTGTATCAATTCAATTAAGAATTAAACAAAATTAATTCAAAGTATGCATCACATCCTTTAAATTAGCTCGCCTATATCTTTATTTGATTTTAATTTCAGTTGTTGCACTTTATCAAAAACCCTAATAATTATTAAAACCAAAAATCCAAAAACTATCAATTTTGTTAAATTTTGAAAGACTCCCTTGTGTTAATTCTATCTTAGTAACAAATCGTGTAACATGTGGTATGTTATCCAATACTAATGATTTATTTCTACCAAATGTGTATAACAGGCCGCATATTGGCCAATGGATTTGGTCCATATAGGTATTTTCGATGGATGTAAGGTAGACTAATCTTGTAGATGTTAATTAAAAGTCAACTCGCTCAAATTTGCTCCATATGCTCTTATCTCCCATAATATTAAAGTTGAGCATTTAGAATCTTGAATCTTTATAAAATAAGCTATTAAACCTTATTTTTCCATCTTACCGCTGAATTATATAATAGAAAAAGATATTAAAATACATAAATTTAAGGGAAAAAAAAAATAGTACTGCTTTTTATTTTGTTTTGTCTTTGTTTTTGAACATTTTGTTATACTTAATGAATTCCCTATTTTACATATATTTTTATTATATTTAATGGGCAAGATGATTATATAGAGATCGAAAAACACTCTAAAAATTCAAGGGACAAAAAATTCAAGTTCTTTGACTAAGATTAAAAAAAAAAAAAACACACAAAGCTCAAAAATAAAAGAATTATATAAGGAGGTATATTTGTAATTTACTCTAAATATAATGTATGTCTTTTAGTGTTGTAAGTATAAATAATTATGAACAAATAACAATACAAAATGTCATGCATGGTTTTGGGGATACAAATTGATAAGGGAATGCTATACCAAATAGTTCATATGACATGTTATCCAAATGACCACTTCTTATGATTGCTCATTATTTATTTTCATAATTAATAGCTTACATCACATTTTACTTGGTTTTACCCAATGTTCGTGATTTTTTGTTTTTATTTTTTATTGCCAACAACATATTACAACTTAAAGAGGGGAATCCGAATATAATTTATCTCGTTGGACAACCAATATTTATACTATTATACTACAATGGTTTTATTAGTTGTTTACATGATTAAAAACATGCATCACTTTAGCTCACATCAACCTCTCAACCCACATTTTGGTTGATAATTAAGGCATTGCTGGAGGCCTCATCATCAACCTCTCTTAGCCCACATTTTGCTAGATAAAAGGCCTACAATTACTGGTTCTTAATGGAAATTGTTTCTTGCCTATCCATTCATTTGGTGTTACTAATTTTTTTCCTTTTTTTTTTTTTTGGGCAATGCATGTTATTTATGGTTATATATTTTTTGCCGGACAATGGTTTTAA
>JAMXBB010000011.1:99162877-99251104 GCA_024138015.1 Lumnitzera littorea | reverse complement strand
TATATATATATATATATATATATATATATGGCAATAGGAACAATAATATGTTAACTTGCATAGAGAAGCCCATTTGCTTGGATATATTGATAATAACATATTTTTCAAATATTATATGATATTATCATAACATTATTATATTTTTTATAATTTTAATTGTAAATTATACATGATAACATGTTAAAAGGGTAAATTGAGAAAAATTAAGAAATTTATTATATGAGGACTTTTCTTGTTTTCCTTTATTTTATATTATTTCTTCATTTTAGTAGTATGTTCTATTTTATGTTATTTCATTTTTTATTTTTTTGGGTAGTAGTTTTAGGGATATTTTCTGTCTTTGGGATTACCAGCTTGCTGTTATTGTCGGTTGTTATTTTATAGTTATGTCTTTTAGGTAGCTAATGTTTCCAGGGCATATAAGTTTCTTGTAATGAGAATTAGACTTTTTGATACAGTAAATCCAAAGAATTTTACTCCAAACTCTGTCGAAACTCCGTAGACTCTAGCAACAAACATTTCTTATTATTCAATTATGCATCATATTAATTGAGTAATTGGAGATCCTGCTTAGTTCTTAATTGTGTATCAATTCAATTAAGAATTAAACAAAATTAATTCAAAGTATGCATCACATCCTTTAAATTAGCTCGCCTATATCTTTATTTGATTTTAATTTCAGTTGTTGCACTTTATCAAAAACCCTAATAATTATTAAAACCAAAAATCCAAAAACTATCAATTTTGTTAAATTTTGAAAGACTCCCTTGTGTTAATTCTATCTTAGTAACAAATCGTGTAACATGTGGTATGTTATCCAATACTAATGATTTATTTCTACCAAATGTGTATAACAGGCCGCATATTGGCCAATGGATTTGGTCCATATAGGTATTTTCGATGGATGTAAGGTAGACTAATCTTGTAGATGTTAATTAAAAGTCAACTCGCTCAAATTTGCTCCATATGCTCTTATCTCCCATAATATTAAAGTTGAGCATTTAGAATCTTGAATCTTTATAAAATAAGCTATTAAACCTTATTTTTCCATCTTACCGCTGAATTATATAATAGAAAAAGATATTAAAATACATAAATTTAAGGGAAAAAAAAAATAGTACTGCTTTTTATTTTGTTTTGTCTTTGTTTTTGAACATTTTGTTATACTTAATGAATTCCCTATTTTACATATATTTTTATTATATTTAATGGGCAAGATGATTATATAGAGATCGAAAAACACTCTAAAAATTCAAGGGACAAAAAATTCAAGTTCTTTGACTAAGATTAAAAAAAAAAAAAACACACAAAGCTCAAAAATAAAAGAATTATATAAGGAGGTATATTTGTAATTTACTCTAAATATAATGTATGTCTTTTAGTGTTGTAAGTATAAATAATTATGAACAAATAACAATACAAAATGTCATGCATGGTTTTGGGGATACAAATTGATAAGGGAATGCTATACCAAATAGTTCATATGACATGTTATCCAAATGACCACTTCTTATGATTGCTCATTATTTATTTTCATAATTAATAGCTTACATCACATTTTACTTGGTTTTACCCAATGTTCGTGATTTTTTGTTTTTATTTTTTATTGCCAACAACATATTACAACTTAAAGAGGGGAATCCGAATATAATTTATCTCGTTGGACAACCAATATTTATACTATTATACTACAATGGTTTTATTAGTTGTTTACATGATTAAAAACATGCATCACTTTAGCTCACATCAACCTCTCAACCCACATTTTGGTTGATAATTAAGGCATTGCTGGAGGCCTCATCATCAACCTCTCTTAGCCCACATTTTGCTAGATAAAAGGCCTACAATTACTGGTTCTTAATGGAAATTGTTTCTTGCCTATCCATTCATTTGGTGTTACTAATTTTTTTCCTTTTTTTTTTTTTTGGGCAATGCATGTTATTTATGGTTATATATTTTTTGCCGGACAATGGTTTTAATTATTGACTAGTGGATCATGCATCCGCTGTGCAAGTATAAGAACAATTACAATGAAATTAAAATGCAAAAAAAGTTACAATCCCATTGTAATATGTCAAGAAAATGTTTTTTTTTTTTTAAAAAAAGGCATTTTAGACAATTCTAAAAGTTTCTAAAAACCTTACCCTAATCTACTTCCTTTATTCAACCTTAGTTTTTGCCACTTATAATCTAAATCTCTCCTCTCTTGGCAGAAAATTAAGAACTCATTTATAAACCTTACCTCAAGAGAAACATTTAAGGGTGATTAAGGTAAAACTATTGGAGATTTGGCTTAAGAAATTTGTATTAAGGTTCGTAGCACAATAAATATTCATGTTTCTTGTTGTTTTTGGCTTACTCTTAGGTATTTTCAAGAGAAGATTCATAGTTCTTATGTCTAGCAGCCATTTTGAGCATTTGAGGTGAGTTTCATGGAAGAATCCTTAAGTTGAGCTTGATTTATAGCTAAAAATCTGATTCTAGAAGAGTTGCACTTAGGTTTGAATATAAAGTTAAAAGTTACATGCAACTATTGGTGATTTAGAGCTCTACTAATTAGACTTCACTACGTGTCTGTTGATTTGCAAGTAAGTTATTAGACTCAATTCTTAGTCTTAACTCTTACATTAGATATCTGATCGTTGATGTTGAAATTAAGGATTTAGTTGGATTTTAGTGTTGCTAATCATTGGGGTAACGTACATGAGTCTAGGTTTGGAAGTATATGAGCTTTAGATAAGGATTGGGCAAAATAATTTTTGGTTTCAAAGTGTTCTACTCTATAAAATCACATAATAGAAACAAGGCATTTAGACACTAAGCCACTATAAGTAACAGAAGCTTAACATTCAGACGCTATTCTCTATAGCATTTGCATGCCATGTCCTGCTTTAGCTCTTTTGCTTTCCAAGTTGGTTTTCAAACAAAATCTTGCTCTACCAACTCGTTGTCTAATCTTTCCACATCTATAGGATTTAATCTTTAACCTAAAAGCTGAAGTTTAAAAAATGATTTCAAGCGATTCCTTATTTGGCTTAAGAGTTGTAATTTAATGAGCTGAAGACTTCGTTTGAGAAGCATGATCAAGAGATAAGAAACTAAGGTAATTATATTGTCCTTAGGTCATGTTTTTGGACTCTCATACTCTAGTGTTCCTTTACCAAATTGTTTACTTGTTAAGGACTTAGGTATATGATGCTTACTGGTTTGCTTACACTTACTAAGTTTTAGTATGAAAACTGGACTAACTTATAATCGACATAATTGATCTTGTTTGTTGGATATGGTTGACTTGCTTACTCTGGAAACTTGTAGTGGCAGATCACTAGAGGAGTAGCTGCTAATCATATGCGAGGTCGTGAACACCTATATATGGACTAATGAGTACTTTATTTATGATGAGCCACATGTGGAAGACATTCAAGAAGAAGAGGTTGTCGAATATTTATATTTCTATGACAACTAGAGTTTTGGTGATCCATATTTTGGTGATGTTATGCCATGTTCAAGAGAGACACATTTTTATTGAGGATATAGACTCTTTCTTACTATGTTTAGTGGATTTACGTTGTTTTGAGGAGATTAGCTACTCTTTATTCTACCTTATGATGCTTATGGTTATGAGTTGGTAAACTCCTTGAATTATTATGTTAGTTTACATCTTTGGATTATGATGTTTTAGAGTGGACTATGTTTTCCACTCCTTGATGATTATTCTTATAATTGTGGTAATGTTTAATATAAGGTTAAGCATTGTGGAGCAAGAAACCTTAACATAATTCTATTCAGCAGGATTTGTGATGGGTTGTAATACTATGAGACGTTACACCCATATAATTAATAACTATCATATAAAAAATTAAATACTTTTTTTTAGATAATTTTAAGGATAATTTATTTACTCAAATATTTAGCATTTTCAAAAATTTTTAATGCAATTCTATATCATTTAATATTTAATTAATGTACGTTGATTGCACAAAACCATACAGATTGGAAAAAAAAAAAAAATACCGTACGAAGTAAGGATATGGATTAAATGAGAAAATATCCTATCTCAAAATCGGAAAAGAACGCGAAAACAATGTTAGTGATGCTTTAGAAGATAAGCACAATGACAATTACCAAAAGAGCTAATGTAATAATTGTATGAAAGGAAACATTTTATATAAATATAAATAAATATGAAAAAGAATAAAAATACATAAACATCAATGATAAAATCTAATGCAAATCCTAGTTGAGCTGACAAAACTTTAAATATAATTTACGAAAAGCAGGAATGCAATTTAAGAGATGAACAGTTATTGAAAATGGGGGAATGGAAAGCGGGAACAAGACATGCTGGTGGAAGTATTGGACAGTTATGAAAGTAGTGTCTATATAAATTCGAATAATTTGTTCATTTAATTAAAGTAACAGAATGATTAGACTATATAGGATTTCAATAGTAGAGAAATGTGAAAATATTCTACAATTCTACTTCCTTACAAGTTTAGTCGATGCTCGTTATTGTTGGGTCCTTAGTTTCGGGCCCGAAATCTCCGATTGTTGAATCTTCAATTTTGGGCCCAAAATTTCTGGCTTGGGCCTAGGCTAACTTGTTTGTCATCTTTAGTTTTTGGTTCAAGTTCGAGTCCACCCACGATTGCAAACGTGTCGATTACTTTTGCATTTATATTTTTCGGTGCGATAAACCATCATTTTCGGCCATTAACTGCTAGTTGTATATCCTCCCACTGCTCAACACGTAAAAGTACCAATTATTATTATTACTAATCGTTGAGTACTATAAGGATAATCGAATATTATATTTGTTAGACTATTGTAAATGCAACTATGAATGAGACGAGTTTAAATCGAGTTTTTAAAGAGTTAAACTCTACTTATTTAAAAATTATCAAGTTTAAGTGAAGCAAAACTTTTATTGAATCTCAAAATAAAAGGCTCAATCTCAATTTCCTTAAGAATTTTAAGGCTCAAGCTCGAAACTGTGTTAAACTCATATATCTAAATGAGCCTGCAAATGAACTCGAGCTTATATACGTAAATGAGCTTGAATTTGTATATTTAAATGAGTTTGAACTTAAGTTTATTTATCTAAACGAGTCTTTATCTTAAGTTTATCTAAATTAATGAGCTTAAGTTTCTGCTCGAACTTGAGTTTGTTTAGATAAATGACCCTAAATGAGTTCGAACTTAAATTTATACTAATTTTATATTTATATCCTCACATTTTCCATATTAGAATCTATACCTAATGTTCCTGTGAAGTATATAGAAGCATGATGCAATTGACTCAATAATATAACATTATGATTATAGATAAGTCAATTGTAACTGTTTCTCTTACATGAAATGTTGAAACAAATATATCAATTAAAATATATATTTTGCATTTTATAATTAATCATTTTCGATGACTCTTATTTATCCATTTCATAATATGCATGCGTTATGTGGAACTTCGATTTATGCGTTATCAAACAAACTATAAACATAAATTATAGGGTAAAACCATTATGCAAGGATATATAAGTAGAAAATTAACATAATTAGAAGATTATTAAAATATATAAATTAGAAAAACAAATACTATGGAATAAAATAACAACCATTAAAATATAATTAGCATAACTAAAAATAAAAATCATTATATTATAATATAAGCTCACGAGCCTATTAATGAACCTAATCATGAGTTTGCTTATGGGTTTACACGAGAGCCAACTTGTTAAAAATATAAACAAATTTACTTATGAGTTGGTTCATTAACAATATAAACGAATCTGCTTACAAGTTGTCTTGTTAGTCAATTTGTTAATAATGTAAACGAATCTGCTTACGAGCCTAAATTTGCAGCTTAAACTCAGCTTTATTTTCAACTCAATCTTAACTTGTTCACTAATCGAGCTCAAGCAAAGCTGAGCATAAAGTGAGCCAAGCTCTAGTAACTTATGAACAGTTCGCATTTATAGCCCTAAGAAAAATTACAAGAAATTACAACATGAGATAGCGTTTGGTTTTAAGATAACTTATGAAATTATTGGTGCTTATGCTGTTTAGTAAGTATATGTATTATATTTGTAATCTTGGCCGTTAAAGAAAGACCTTTTATGTTATTGCATATTTTTGAACCACATCAATTGCCCCACCATTAAAGCAAACCTAAATCTGCAGTATGATAAATGGCTAAAATTGTAGTCAAAGCATTGTAATTTAGTGACGTGAACATTGGTTTTTTAAGAAGATAAATTGGGTTTGATTTCTCTTTCTTTTAAAGTTATAATATAGTAATTGATAATATATATGTATAATTATTTAAGAAAAATATGAACAGAACTTATTTTATGAATATTATTAAAAGAATGTTTAACATATTCAAGTCTAAATAAGTTTATATTGTATGGCATGAATCAATTGTTACGATTGGAATTTTACGTGTTGTAAAATAGCATAGATGTTGGCTCTAATTTAGGACTAGCTAGACATTCTCTTACTTGGAAGACCGAAAAAAAAAAAAAAAAAAATTTATTAGACAGACTAAAACAACTTTCTGCATCATCCTCTTCAGTAAACTTCTGTCCAATCCTTAGCAACCGTTCGTTAAACTTAGGGATAGCACACAAAATTGACGACCACGAAGAGGAAATATTCATGTTTTGGACCGAAACTCATAAATAACTAGCCATCAATTGCTGATATATAGTATTTAATTTAATGCTCGTGACCGATGAATTAATTTCATGTTTATGTCTAAAATTTTTTTTATATGTTTAGAAATGATAAACGTTCACAAGTGACGCAGCTTTTTATCACAATTCCATACCCATACGCCTACATGGTACATATTGCCAATTCTGCTAGAGATGATCAAAGAAATTACTCCTCTGGGGGCAGGCAGTAGTAGATGGCCGCAGCACCAATCGGTCTTGTTCGAGAGCTGCAGAAGCTAGATCCCTAGTATCCTTGTCTACAAACGTGAAACACACCGAATTCGAGGGCTCGCAGCCTCCTAGCTAGAACACCTAAAATTATTTTTGTGCATTATGTTACAGTACAGGGGACCGATTCCTTAATAATTGTCTTGCAATGCAACATCAAAATCAGGAAATTCAGGCAGCCGTACGTGTACACATGCCTTAAGTTGCGAGAACGTAAGATATTTGGTGTATGTTGGTAGAAATTATAATTTTATTATTTATTAAAATCGATAAAATCGTATATAATTAATAAAATTGTAAATTTATAAAATTATATATTAAAATTTATAATTTTAATAAAATAATTTATATATAAATGATTTTATGTCTATTTTAATTAAAATAATATTATAAAATCATAAATATTTATAAAATTATATTTTTGACTTATAATTTTAATAACTAATGCTCCTAACATTACTATGACTATGATCTTGGTTTCGATACTATTTGTTGGATCAAGTGCTTAATGGTGTAGCAAAAGCTCGATTAACAATAATTTTGTAAAAGAAGAACGTGGAAATTTGTTCTAAGTAGGCCTAAGAGGCGCAAAAAAAGAAAGAAAAAAAAAAGAAACGAAAAGAAAAGAAATGAAGAAGAAGAAGAAAAACCAACGAGGATTATTTACATTGCAAGCTACCGATTTGCAGTGACTAAAACTAGTCGTTTCGTGACGACAATAGTAACAATTTCTCTCCATGTGATTCAGCAGAGTTATTTTCAAACCAGGTTTGATTCAATTCAAACCACACCTGTCTAAACACCTTGATGATAAGATCATGGTAAACGTCAGAATTCAATGTCAAGTAGCATGCCAAGAGTTCTTCGAGCTCATCCGGTCGACCGATCCTTCTTTCCACGATCATCTCCATNATTGAATCTCAAAATAAAAGGCTCAATCTCAATTTCCTTAAGAATTTTAAGGCTCAAGCTCGAAACTGTGTTAAACTCATATATCTAAATGAGCCTGCAAATGAACTCGAGCTTATATACGTAAATGAGCTTGAATTTGTATATTTAAATGAGTTTGAACTTAAGTTTATTTATCTAAACGAGTCTTTATCTTAAGTTTATCTAAATTAATGAGCTTAAGTTTCTGCTCGAACTTGAGTTTGTTTAGATAAATGACCCTAAATGAGTTCGAACTTAAATTTATACTAATTTTATATTTATATCCTCACATTTTCCATATTAGAATCTATACCTAATGTTCCTGTGAAGTATATAGAAGCATGATGCAATTGACTCAATAATATAACATTATGATTATAGATAAGTCAATTGTAACTGTTTCTCTTACATGAAATGTTGAAACAAATATATCAATTAAAATATATATTTTGCATTTTATAATTAATCATTTTCGATGACTCTTATTTATCCATTTCATAATATGCATGCGTTATGTGGAACTTCGATTTATGCGTTATCAAACAAACTATAAACATAAATTATAGGGTAAAACCATTATGCAAGGATATATAAGTAGAAAATTAACATAATTAGAAGATTATTAAAATATATAAATTAGAAAAACAAATACTATGGAATAAAATAACAACCATTAAAATATAATTAGCATAACTAAAAATAAAAATCATTATATTATAATATAAGCTCACGAGCCTATTAATGAACCTAATCATGAGTTTGCTTATGGGTTTACACGAGAGCCAACTTGTTAAAAATATAAACAAATTTACTTATGAGTTGGTTCATTAACAATATAAACGAATCTGCTTACAAGTTGTCTTGTTAGTCAATTTGTTAATAATGTAAACGAATCTGCTTACGAGCCTAAATTTGCAGCTTAAACTCAGCTTTATTTTCAACTCAATCTTAACTTGTTCACTAATCGAGCTCAAGCAAAGCTGAGCATAAAGTGAGCCAAGCTCTAGTAACTTATGAACAGTTCGCATTTATAGCCCTAAGAAAAATTACAAGAAATTACAACATGAGATAGCGTTTGGTTTTAAGATAACTTATGAAATTATTGGTGCTTATGCTGTTTAGTAAGTATATGTATTATATTTGTAATCTTGGCCGTTAAAGAAAGACCTTTTATGTTATTGCATATTTTTGAACCACATCAATTGCCCCACCATTAAAGCAAACCTAAATCTGCAGTATGATAAATGGCTAAAATTGTAGTCAAAGCATTGTAATTTAGTGACGTGAACATTGGTTTTTTAAGAAGATAAATTGGGTTTGATTTCTCTTTCTTTTAAAGTTATAATATAGTAATTGATAATATATATGTATAATTATTTAAGAAAAATATGAACAGAACTTATTTTATGAATATTATTAAAAGAATGTTTAACATATTCAAGTCTAAATAAGTTTATATTGTATGGCATGAATCAATTGTTACGATTGGAATTTTACGTGTTGTAAAATAGCATAGATGTTGGCTCTAATTTAGGACTAGCTAGACATTCTCTTACTTGGAAGACCGAAAAAAAAAAAAAAAAAAAATTTATTAGACAGACTAAAACAACTTTCTGCATCATCCTCTTCAGTAAACTTCTGTCCAATCCTTAGCAACCGTTCGTTAAACTTAGGGATAGCACACAAAATTGACGACCACGAAGAGGAAATATTCATGTTTTGGACCGAAACTCATAAATAACTAGCCATCAATTGCTGATATATAGTATTTAATTTAATGCTCGTGACCGATGAATTAATTTCATGTTTATGTCTAAAATTTTTTTTATATGTTTAGAAATGATAAACGTTCACAAGTGACGCAGCTTTTTATCACAATTCCATACCCATACGCCTACATGGTACATATTGCCAATTCTGCTAGAGATGATCAAAGAAATTACTCCTCTGGGGGCAGGCAGTAGTAGATGGCCGCAGCACCAATCGGTCTTGTTCGAGAGCTGCAGAAGCTAGATCCCTAGTATCCTTGTCTACAAACGTGAAACACACCGAATTCGAGGGCTCGCAGCCTCCTAGCTAGAACACCTAAAATTATTTTTGTGCATTATGTTACAGTACAGGGGACCGATTCCTTAATAATTGTCTTGCAATGCAACATCAAAATCAGGAAATTCAGGCAGCCGTACGTGTACACATGCCTTAAGTTGCGAGAACGTAAGATATTTGGTGTATGTTGGTAGAAATTATAATTTTATTATTTATTAAAATCGATAAAATCGTATATAATTAATAAAATTGTAAATTTATAAAATTATATATTAAAATTTATAATTTTAATAAAATAATTTATATATAAATGATTTTATGTCTATTTTAATTAAAATAATATTATAAAATCATAAATATTTATAAAATTATATTTTTGACTTATAATTTTAATAACTAATGCTCCTAACATTACTATGACTATGATCTTGGTTTCGATACTATTTGTTGGATCAAGTGCTTAATGGTGTAGCAAAAGCTCGATTAACAATAATTTTGTAAAAGAAGAACGTGGAAATTTGTTCTAAGTAGGCCTAAGAGGCGCAAAAAAAGAAAGAAAAAAAAAAGAAACGAAAAGAAAAGAAATGAAGAAGAAGAAGAAAAACCAACGAGGATTATTTACATTGCAAGCTACCGATTTGCAGTGACTAAAACTAGTCGTTTCGTGACGACAATAGTAACAATTTCTCTCCATGTGATTCAGCAGAGTTATTTTCAAACCAGGTTTGATTCAATTCAAACCACACCTGTCTAAACACCTTGATGATAAGATCATGGTAAACGTCAGAATTCAATGTCAAGTAGCATGCCAAGAGTTCTTCGAGCTCATCCGGTCGACCGATCCTTCTTTCCACGATCATCTCCATCATCGACTCTCTGAAATCCCGTGCTGGATCGAACGAGCACTTCACTACAGCAAACTTCTCTAAACCATTTCTTTCTTCAGCAATCCTTTTCTGTTTCATCATCATCATCATCTTCTTCTTCTTCTTCTTCTTCATCTTCGATTTGGCTTTCCTCATATCTTCCGGTGCTTGTAACTTGCGTGTCTCGACGCGGGACGCGGTTCTAGGGGAATAAACCTTTACTCTGTCGTTGCTTTGGTTAAGCTTTCTTTTCGGTATTTCCCTTCGTACATGAAGAGACTTTCTCTGTTTCTCATGAATCTTGAGATTACCACCTCTAGTTTTTCTCAAATCTAGAGGTGAAAATGACGGATCTTCTCTCAACTTGCTTGCATTTAAACTCGAATCCTTATCCAGAACATGAACATATTTCCTAGGATTAGAATCCATCGCACTGATCCCCTTTCCCTCGATTTCAGCACCTGTTTCCAACTCCAACTTCGATAAATCCTTCTCCATCTTCAATAAAATCTGTTCGTTTGATCCATATCCTCCAACACAATCCGGAAGCACTTCTTGTCTTCTTCCCCTAATCTCCGAAACCATCTCGTCGAAATTCTGAACCCTTTCCCCTTCCTCAACCCTCAAACTGCAGCTCTTGCAACTCGAAGGTGGGGCATCGGGTTCCTCCTCATCCGAATCATACCAAACAGGCCTCAAAACACCCCGACCGGGCACACCGTCTATGCTGCTCCCTTCTTCCTTAAACGACAGTCTCCAGAAGGCACTCACATCATCACCACCATCATAACCATCATATCTATCACTCCTTCCTCCGTTTAATAATACGCCGCCCTTCAAACCATTGCTATTGCCATGTGAATAACTCATCATCCTAGATGCCGCTGGCGCTGGCGGATTCGTATTCCTTTTCGTGTTTCCTTTCACGTATTTATCGTTCTGATTATTGCTTCCTCCCATCTTCTTAAACTTCAAAATCCATGATGATAGTAAAGAAGGCCTAGGAGATGAAGGCAAAGAATTCTTCTTCCTCCTACCCCACTTCATCGTTTTCGAAAAAGAGAAAAACAACAAGACACCAATGGAAAGAACTTTCAAAAGGGTGTGAGGATTACCTTGTTTTGGTTAAGGTTTTACCAAAAAAAAAAAAAAAAAAAAGTGTCAATCATTGTGTGTGTGGTATAGTTAGTTATCTGTAGAAGATGTGTAATGCAGTAGAGAAGATAGGGGGTCGATGGGGGATGTAAATAGGGGACGTGGGTTTTCATACAGGTTTTTAGTGGGCATCAAACACTAACAACTACAACTTTCTTTTTCAAAAGAAAGACCCGCCATAGATCTTGTGACCACTTTGCCATACTTCACTGCCACTTTTATTATTAGCGTAGTTATGGTTTTTGTACCTTGAAAAGCTCCTCTCGTTGCTTCCATTATGGACCCACCCCCTATTATTTTCTTTCTTTATTGCTTTTTCCCTGTTATTCAATTTTGTTTTCCTCCTCCCATATTGTCAACCTAAAACATTTTCTCTTTCAATTTTTTTTTTCCAATAACCTAAAACACTTTTTTCGAGGGCCATTCTAGCTTAGCCATACAATGCTTATCTTGGAATGGAATGAATTAAATTTGATTTTTTCTTTTTCCAAAATTATAATATGATTATTCACTTAAAAAAATTTTAAATAATTTTTACTTTATATTATAAAATTTTCGAAGGAAAAAAATAAAATAATTACACTTTTATAGGGAACGGATATGGAGATACTTTTTTTCTTTTTTTTTTTTTTGGATATTGAGGCACACGAATAATAAGCCTATGTAGTTTTAGTATAACTTTAAGTTAAATATAAGTTTTATCTATCGATATTTATCTAGAAGAATGGGTATTTTAGACTTCATTACCCTCTTATCTTCTAAATATTTTCTATTATGACTAAGTTATGCCTGAAAATATAATTACCTCTTCATGTTCTTTATAATTTCTTTTATTATCTATAATAGTCTCTATGGGTATTAAATAATTGAAGAATTTTAAACTCTAACTCAACTCTAATATAACTTTATTAAGCTTATTTATGGTCACTTTATTAATAAAAGATATTTTTTTCTTTTCCTAATTAAAATAGTTTCCCAGTTCTAAAGGTTTGAGAAGATTTTTTTTTTTATAATATTTTTATTTTTAATTTAACGAAGAAGTTCTAGAATATAAAATTTAAACCCTTTATGTAGGTGATGGATAAGTCTAAAACTCCTTTATGAGACCACTACTTCAAGGGATGTGGTCTCCACCAGTCTTGGGCAATAGGAGTTCTGGTTTGTGGCCGATTTTTGGTTAATTTTCACATCAAAGAATCAGCTAGGACGGCTGCTTCTAATTCTAGTCTTTTAATGTTATGCTAATGCCCATAATTTTACAATAATTCACCAGAGACTTAGCTGTTGGTACCGTATGGTTCACTAGGGGTATGGCTATGGTTGCATTATTCCGGTAAAGGATGAGGTTTCTCGTATCATACCAGAGGATAAAATGTCAAGGAATAGTACTGTAATATTTAGATTGATACTTAACAGTCCAATTTGGTTTGTTTTGATCCGATTCGGTTATATAATTGGTCCAATTTAACCTTGATTTCCTTTAATCTTTTACTCTCTTATATATTTTGTTAAACAACCTTGACCGACTTTGACAACATTATCAAGGAATCAGCCTCCGGTTATCTTTGTCTAGTTGGTGAATTTTAAGACTCAATTTATTTAAATTATATGTATAGAACCTTTAAATTAGTCGGATTTGTCATTAGTTTACACATGCCTTACACATCTAAATATTTCAAATAGATGGTTTATAATTCACTCGATTTATAGTAGCAGTCCACTCACCTATGATATGTGTAGGAAAACAAAAAAAAAAATGCATAAGCCATTTATATGGAATATGCATGGGCTAGAAAGTGGGTAAATGGATTGAGTATTACCTTAACCGTTTGCAATAAATTAGAAAAATGGAACGATAGATAGGTGCTTTAAGTTTAGTATTTTATAAAATTATCCCTTTATCAAAACTATTTTAACGTGAAACTTGCGATCATACAGTCCATATAGAGTTAAAAACGAAATTTTTTTAAATAAGAATGTTGTTCAAATTGGTTTGCTAAATACTTTTAGATGGCGTGCCATATTTTGCCGGGCCCACCGCGTTTGTGCCGGACCCGGTGTCGGGCTGCTTCATTTTACTTGAAAGGTTTTAACCTTTAATTTTATTGTTGGTATATAAACTTTGTAAAAATATATAATTTATTACGTCTTATGTATCAATATTTCTAACTTCAATTTCTCAATCCGCTACTCTTAGATAAACTTGTTTATAGGCCAATTTCGAACATTGAATCAATCCGATTTAAGGCGAGCTTGAACCAGACTTTGAATCATCAAGTGTCAAGGGCTTAAGCAGTTCGACCATCTAGGCCTACTGAACTGGCGAGTTGTCTTACCATTGAATCAATAGTTCGATCTTTTTTTTCTTTTAACATATGTAAAAAATTTTCGTCTCTTTTTAAAAAAAATTTAAAGGAAAAAATATATAAAGAATTTTATTTCTCTACAATGATTTACAATTAGTAGTAGTATTATATTTTATTTCTCTAATGTATTTTATAATTCTGCTACTAAGGAAAATTATTTATTTGTTGCTACTTCTCTCGTTTTGCTTGATATTACTCATTATTTCAATATTAATTTCACACGGGATAAACCTATTATTTTGAAATAAAGTAAAATTTTAATTGGGAATATTAGTTAATTGTATATGCAATATTAAAACTAATTATTTCAAAGAAAACTGACTCAAAAATTAATAAAAAATTAAAAATTAATAAAAATTAGATATTAATAAAATTAATTAAAAAATTATAAATTATTAATAGATGATAAAATTAAAAAAGAAAAAAAAGTTGATTTAAGGACCGAAAATTGATCCTTAAATTGTCAGGCCAATTGAACTGGCTTAAAACTACTACTATACTCTGTTCAACGATAAACTAGCTTATGAACCGACAGTTCAAAACCAATTTGACCCGTTAAACAGGTCTACTCCTAGAGATCCAAATGTTTCATAGCAAGGAACTAGATATAATTCGTTGCGATCCTCTCCACAAATAAAAGAAAATGATAGGGAAAGTTATAAAGTCATATGACATCGTAAAATTAGCAGATGCTATAAGTTTCTGTATTCTAAGGTGGTTGACCTATGTTTCTAGGGTTCAGGCACTCTATACCTTTCGAAGCAGCACCTTGGAAAAGGCTATTTCTCTTCAACCTTTAATCAATTTTCATCATTGGTATATATATATCTATGTCATTTGAGAAGTTTTAGATTTTATCACCCTATTATTTTTAAATTTTTTAGATTATAACTAAAATGCTACTAATATAAACCTATTCTTACTCATTATGATTTCTTTTATCTTCATTCATGACACCCTTTTTGGCTTTGTGTAATTATGTTTCATATTTTACATAGAGGTAAGACCAAAATTTTTTAACATTCGATTTTGGAATTTCTTTAAGTACCACAAAATACTAAAAATTTATTGCAACTCTTCAAACAGAGTGCAAGCTAGTAGAAAAATTTTATAATATAGTAAATCAATCTCTATTTACAGTAAAATAGTACCTTTTCGTGAAAATTATTTACGACCTCATTTTTAGTATCGACAATTTCGTTTTTTTGACAACTTATGTACATAATTTATTAAAAAATAACTACATTGTATGATAACTTTTTAGTGATCGGACCGTAAAAAGCTCCAAGTCACCTCCACCTCTATATTCACTCGATGAATAAGGAAAAAAAAAAAAAAAAACAAGGACACAAATTTTTGTCTTATGCTCTTTTGAAAAATCACTCAATACACCAATCTTTTTTCAATTATGGTATACACAAAAACGCTAAAACAATGTGCTTATAACTATCAAAGCAGCACAAAGTCGGAATGGAGTACCTTTGCGTATCTATACATCTTCTGTCCCTTCAACATGATCAAAATCAACCCGGAACTATTAACCTGAAACAGGTCATTCGACTCTAGAATTTGTGCTCTATAACTTTTGAAGAATAAAATAAAGGAATTGCGATTTTGTTGGTGGAGAATAGTAGCAGTTTTATTATGACTATACTTTATTTACATGAAAGAACATATGATGGTCTTTTTTTTTTTTTTTTTTAATATGCTGAAGACATGCATTATATTATGGTATATGTTTCTCTCCAACCTTTAATTAATTTTCACCCATTCGTATATATCTATGTTATTTGAGACGAAACGAGAAGTTTTAAACTTTTATCACCCCCTTATTTCTAAATTTTTTAGATCATAACTAAAATGTTACTACTATAAACCTATTCTTACTCCTTATGATTTTTCTTTTTTTATATCTTCATTGATAACACTCTTTTTGGCTTTGTGTAATCATGTTTCATATTTTACATGGAGGTACTAGTTGAGTAGAAATGATATATTGTCAAACTCCAACTTGAATTTGATTTAAAAATTCAAAACTTAGATTTAAAATTTTAAAATTTGAACTTGACCAAGCTCATTCTAAGCTAATTTTATTTTTATTTTGTTTTGAAAAATAGATCTTTTAATTAAACTAGTGTTTGGTATAAAAGTTTGAGAAGATCGGTACATTATTCGTTGAGCTTAAAGATTAAGTTACAACTCCATGTTTACATGATTTTCCTGTTCTCTTTTTTTTTTTCTTTAATCAAAATATGGTTTCGATTTTTGTATAAAATTTAACTGAAGGAATTCTTTTGTAGGCAATAGTTAAGTCTAAGGTAACATTTAGTTATTAGAATTAGACAGAATAGGGAAAATTAGACAGTATGGTGCTAGGAGTTTAAACCAATATAACCTTATTGTATTATGTTTAGTGTGCATTGTAATTGAATACAAATTTTTGTAATTGAAAAATTTTTAGAAAAATTAAAAATCTAATTATTCATAATATAAATTATAATAAAGTTTAATATTATAATATGAAAATTTTGGCGTGAGATTATTTTTGGAGCTTCAAAGATATATTTATTTTATATTATGTGAAATAGATTTTTGTATTATTAAATATATTATTAAAATTTTGAGATTTTATTCGGAACTTTAAAATCTCTTTTATCCAGTTATATAACCAATTACGCAAAGCAAACTGAATCCAAAATGTTTTATCCAGTATCATAAAGTTAAGAGTAATTAAAGGATACGTAAAACTCATTTATTACATCACTACTTGAAGGGATGTGGTCTCCACGGGCCTTAGGCATTAGGGTTATGGTTTCTGGCCCACTATTTACCGCTTTCACGTTTAGAAAATCAGCCACGATGTTTGCTTCTAATTCTAGCCTTCTAATGTAATGCCTACACCGTCCTAAAGTTGTGATGTACTGTTACACAAAGAAACCAGAAACTTAGCTGTTAGTACCATATAGTTCTAGGGTTATGATTGCACTATTCTAGTTAAGGATGGGGTTCCTCGTATTATTATTATTATTATTATTATACGACTGAATGAATGGTTAGAGGAATCAGCTTATGGGTTGTCACGTAGGTGAAATTATTGGCAAAAGAAAAATTGAAAGTAGTTGGATTTGCCATAGAGAAAAGATTCAATAGGATTAATATTTCATGCATTTAGATTAGTAGTAACTAAAATTTAATGAGACTTAAATTCATACTAATATAGTTGGTAGTTTTTTACCATTCAAATATTTAAGTATTAGAACTTTATTTATATTTACTTGTTATTAATCTATTGATATTATGTGTTAATATAAATGAAGCTATTCTTGGCTTGAGTTTTAGATTTTTTTGTACACATTTTTATGAATTAGCTAATTTTATGTTAAGTTTAATATAAAAGAATAGTTTTAATGTCGCATTTGGTATAAGGAATAGTTTAGATTATAATGGAATGGAATGGACTGAAATGAAATAAGGACTAAAACGAGAAATCTTTTTCTGTATTTGGAAATGTCCACGGAATTGAATGGAATGGAAAGGAATGACATTAAGTATGCAAATAGTATTATTATTACATTTTATAATTTATTTGAAAGTTAAATAAATAATTTTAATTAATCCTAATTATTGAATGGGAATGAAATTGTGACTCAAACTTCTCAAAGACGGAATCGAATTCCTCATTGAAGCTAGAATCACCGATTTCATGAAATTGCGATTCCGCCTTTTAAATATACTTCCAAGTATGAGGATAGGGAATTAAACTTGGAATTGCAATTCCATTTTAGTTTATTCCTACATACCAAAAGTGATGTAAATAGAATGAAATAGGATGGAATAGAATAAAGGGCATAATCATAAATCCATTCCTATATTAATGGAATTGAAGGAATGTGTATATAATGGTATTCATAAAAAATAGCCTTAGTTATTGAAGGAAATTTTATTTTGTATGATACTTATAAATTTTTTTACCTTGTTCAAGAATTTTAGATCTTTTAAAAGCGTGTAAATCCTTAGGGGTGCCACCAAATATGAATTAGGACTATAATTAGATAAGAAGTAGCATAAAATGGTTAAATTGGATGTGATGAGTTATTGAAAACCAATTGTTTCTAATATCCTTAAGTTGTAAGAACGATGTTATGACCCAAGCCTAAGAGGAGAGCTGATAACTTTTATTTTAAATACACTTTACGTGGTGATTTTGTAGCATTTCCTTTTATATTTTTGGTCGTTTTTAAATAAATTGATACTTAATTGAGTAAAATTTTGATTTGAAGGTTTAAACACTCTCTTGAATTGAAAACAAAGAAAAATAATCAAGTTTTACTAAATTTAGAGTTCAAATGAATAAATTATGAAATTTTGAAGTTATATAACTTAAGACACAACCGTATCTCCAGACTATGTCCTTATAATAGGAGAAAGAGGAAAATTTTCATTAGAAAGTTATACAAATTGGGGACAAAACCGTATCCTTAAGCTGTGTCCCACCCAAGATGATTTTTGTGCCTAAAGTCAATGAGTTACATAACTTGGGGATACAACTATGTCTCAAACTATATTTGGTGACGAAAAAGAAAAATTCCTAATATATTATATAAGGACTTGTAAGAGTTTTGGACATCACTTTGCACATTTAAAGTAGAAGAGACTTGAAGAGAAGAAAGAGAAAAATGTGGAAGTATCAACCAACTTTAAGATTGAAGAGCTTTCTCATCAATAAAAAGGGATTTTCATGTTTTACTTTTTAATTTTGCTGCATTTTTCTTCTAATTTCATCATTATAACTTAAGATTCTTATATTTAGGATTGTAAAACCTAGGTTTTCATGTCACTATTGGATTTATTGATAATTTTCAATAAAATTTCTATTTTTGTTAATTCAATTATATGTTTTTATTGTTAATTGATATTTCTAAAGTATCAATTTATGATATTATGCATGATAATTGAGAAATCATATAGGTAATGAGATCTTAACATAATTGAAGAGAGTTACATGTGTACTTAAAGATAAAATACATGATTCTTCCAGAAAGTTATTATTTCTATGTGGGAATTTATTATATATTAATGCAATGCTAAATTATATTATTAAGTGAAGAGATTTTGATAAATAATTTAAGGTTAGGGTTAACATGTTGAGAAAGGTATTAACTTCGATTATGAATCCCTCCAGTCAAGAATAATAGATGAAATTGGATATATTTTAAGCGGTCACATGTTAAATACTAAGAGAAACAATTCCTAAAAACGTTGTTTGCTTTCTTGAAGTCGTTCTTAATTTTATTGCTTCCTAAAATGCTCGATCAAGTCTTATAATTAAATTAGTTTGTTAATTTTAGTGTTTTTAATTTACCCAACCCATCACAATTTTCTTGTTAGATAATAAGGCTAAGGCTGGTATAAGTACTCAAGGTCTTTAAGAGATCAACTCGGAATCATATTCATTATATTAGAATTTGATAGAAGCACTTGCCTCATATCAAGAGCCCAACCTAAAAGACTAGCTTGATAGGTGGGAGAGCTTCTTAAACTTAAGTGCAATACTTAATTCATGTTATTTTTTCTAAGTAGGACTGTAATATTACCATCCCCTTATGAAAGCTAATGCCTACATTGGCCTATTTTAAATCGCTCATTCTAAATAGCTTTCACTTTAGGTTACCTATTTTAGGTAACTTTTACTTTAGGTGGCTTACACTCTACTTAATTAGGTAACTCTTTCTCAAGTAGCTCTCTCTTAGATTGCTCTTTTTTCAAGTAGCCCTCTCTTAGGTCACTCCTTTTTCAAATCGCCTCTTCTATGGGGTTAGTCTTTCAGTGAGAATACCAAATGTTATGACTCAAGTTCAAGAGGCTAGCCTAACCTAAAATATTAGCCCGATAGGTAGGAAAGCCCCCTAAACTTAAGTGCAACACTTGGTTTATGTTACTTTCCCATGTGGGATTTTAACAAATGACATGTGATATTTTAAGTACACTAACATCTACGATAGCTTCAAAATTTAGATTCAGTAGTGTAAGTTTAATATCACAACTCATTGAAGCTATAAATTGTAAAAGTTCTTTTATGTACAAATGATTGATTAGATGGAGAAAAAAGGTACTACACTAAATTATTTCTAAAAATTTTCAACATAATAATTCTTATTGATATGATTCTCTTTTATATATAGATTCTTTAACAGTCTACCTTGAAGATTTGATAGAGAATATGGTGAATTTGGAAATCAATATCGGTAGTATAATATCCATTCAAGCCATGATTTCACTTAATTTAGTAATGTTAATGTAACTTGAATTTTGGGATTTCCTACATTTGGTAAGGCCTTATTTTATTAAAAAAATTTGTTTAGATTAGAAGTTTACATTAAATGTTAAGATTCAATGTCATTAGTATTTGTAGAACTTAAATATTATTATCACCTTTTTTTCCCTTTATATCTATAAGTAATTTATAGATTTATTTACAAGTTTTTAATCAATAAACGGGTCCAATCAAATAAGGGATATATTTATTAAATGGGAAAAATTATTGTTTAAGGTTCTTAAATATGATTAATAAATAGGTTATATCATGAGTTGATGTTTTTCTATTATGAATCCATTTAGATACAGATATGAGATATAACATGATAATACGATAGCCTTAGTTTTAGCGGAGTGACAAAAGTACTAAATGTTGTTACATGATCATGAATTCAACTGTAAGGTAAGCCTATTAGGCTAACCTATACAATTTCCTCATGCCCTTATGCTACTGGATGGGGATTGCATCTATGTTGGGTTAGTCCATCTCCTTTTTTTACCTATGTCGAGCCGGTCGACATTACTTTTATGTAGACTTTGCAAAGCAAGCCCACCTCCCTCCTTAGAAGCCAATGAATCTCATTGTACTTAGATCATCATGAGAATGATTTGTACGTTCAAAAGTATCTTATACAACTAACAGAATTTTCCTTTTAATTCATTCATTGAAGTCATGATATTCAGATATAAACAATATAGATATAATAAATTTCAATAAAAAATAAAAATAATAATAAAATACACTACAAAAATCAAGTATGGCATGAATAAAAGATCCAATCTGTGTTTGGTTGTTTTACTGGATTCTGGTTTAAAATATTGAGTTATAAGTAAAACCAACTTGGTTGGATTTTCTTTATACTTATTATAAATAATAATATTTACTAGATATATCTTACTCATAGGTACATATAATAATCTACATCCATTGAGAAATTATAGATACCTTATAATAGAATGTGTAATATACATGGTATGAGTTTCAAGTAGGTCATAAGAGTAGATATAAGGTTATATCGCATACTTTGCTCAACAATTGGAGGTTCTAAATTTTGAACCGGAACCTATCCCTCTAACACATAATACCTATCTTAAGATGTAGCTGACCATTATAAATCTCACAATCAGCTACTTGAAGTTCGGTTTGTAGAATTTAAAGCAATTGAGCAAACTGTTCGATTCTATTCAAATTTTACAATGAAGTTAGAATTATTAGTAAAAGTGATCCCGTAAGTTCGAATTTAAGAAAATAAGTAATAAAATAAGAAAATATAAAACTTCCAAATTTTAAGTATATTACCTGTTATTTATTGAAAATACATAAAATATATTCCGATAACTAACGAATGACTAAAGATAAATTATATGTACATGAAAAATAATAAAATAACTTAAATAATATTCAAGGGTATTTATTTGTACCATATATGTATTTACATGTAGGTGGAAATACACGTAATTACTTAAAATATGCGAAAATAAGGTTAAATAATTAATGAAAATTCATGAATAATTAAGGAAAAATAAAAAAAATTATAAAAAAAATAAGGAAATGTCTAGAAGTAGGGTGTAGCAAACTGGAATTGAAGAAATAAAAAAAATAATTAAATTACAACAAATAGAAAGTGAGAAAAAGAAGAAACAAGGCCAATATCACATCAATTTAATGTACAAAAAATCCCTAAGATCTCTATAAATACCCAAAATTTTACAGAAGCTCATTTGGGATGTTTGGAATTGTATAAAATTAGAGAGAGTTGAAAACAAAGGGAAAATTAGGGTTTTCAAAAAAATTACAAAAATCTATACAATTAGGGTCTTAGAGAGGAACCCACACTCGACAAGCACCTAGGAGTGAAATGCCTCCACCGCCACGGTGGCAGCGCCTAGGTTGGCTGACAAGGCTTTGGTGGCCGGAGTAACCAATTCCGATAAGTTTCAATTTCTCCTTAATTTTGCTTAAATTTTTAAAAATATAAAAAAATGTTTGGAAAATTATGAAACTTGTCATTATGGGATATTTTAGCATGTATATTTAGGGAAAAATTTTATTTTGATCAATATGTGTCTAAAAATATACTATCCTTAAGAAACCGTACAAACCCGAGCTTTGTTCGAGTTAAAAATAAATAACTTTAGGAGTAGTTTTGAGCTCAAAATTTTTGTATAAACTACTTAGGGGTTATAGAATAGTACTATGAAGTCCTTTTTTCAAAAATTAATTTTTAAAAATTTTAGATAATTTTTAGGCTTTAAAATGATGCATAAAATAAGTAATTTTGGGTTAATTAGGTAATTAAATAGATAATTACTAATTTAGTGCATAATTATATGTTTTAGGATTTTGAAATCTAATGAAGTCTGATATTTGTAGCATTTAGAGTGTTAAATGTAATTATTAGGGTATTATGTATTAAATATGTAATTGGTAAAAATAGTAAATTTTAAGTTAATTGTATAATTTAAGGTAATTAGGTGTAAAATATGATTTAGGATGAATTTAGATATTTTGAGATGTTAGTTGATGTTGGGAGATGACATTTGAAGTGATAGAAATATTAGATGTATATATTATGGCCATATTAAATGATAATGTGTAATATGTAGGTATAAGAAATTAATAAGTAGGGAAATATTATATTAAAAATTGATATTGTAATAATAATAGGAATATATAATAAATTTGGTAGGAAACTTAAATTAGGGTAATTATATAAAAGATATAAGATTTTCTTATAACGGAAGTAAATTCGATAGTTAAATTAGGATTAGAATGTATCACATAGACTAAAAAATTGGTTAGAGACCAAAAACAATGTCTAGGATACCTAAAAATAATATGATTAATTTCACATTATGGTTGAAATGGGTTTTTAGAATTCGCGTATAAAACTGTACTTAGAAACTAAACAAGAATCTAATTTAGAAATCGATACAGAAATTGAACCAGAACTTAGCTAAATCAAGAGTAATTGTAAAAGATTCAAAAACCTAGATAATTGAGTATATTAAACCCTAAACCAAAGATAATAATAAGTATTATAGGATAAAATCAATCTATAACAGTTATGTGGAAAATTGAAACAATAATTGTATTATAAGGATTTCCGGTGATGGCCAGTACGAGTTTTACTTTGAGTGAGCAAGCGAAGAGTCCAGGTAAGTCGAGATTAATATATTACTATATTTTGGAGTACTATATTTTGGAGTACTATATTAGTAGTACTTAGAGGCTTGAAATTGTACTGAATTGTTCTTGTTAAATAATTGGTTATGTGCATGTGCTTGTTCTAAGCTGTTGATATGATTACCTATTTGTTGCTTTGGACTTATTTGTGTGATTTGTTTGAAGTGATTGAACACCTTAAACCAGATTGAACTAAATATTTGACTCATAAATTTAAACTGGACCTACATAATAATCCATTAGGAGAAAATTAGGATTTTCCAACTAAATACTAACCTCTTTGAAAGAGATAGTGTTGGATGGTATAATTAATCTTTTCTTCATCCTTAGTCGAACTAAGTAACAGGTGAGAAGATCATAGTAAAGGTAAAGTTAATGGTTCAAAGGTAATCGTAGAATGAGCGGTATCTCTATTGCACAAGCTTGAATTTAGTTCTGAGCTATTATATTAATAGAAACTTCTCAACCCGGATTACAGCAGGTGTAATTTCTCTAATCTTACAATGGGTTAGACAATGTTGTATGATGATATTTGTTTAAATATGCATTGCACTTAATAATTTGATTGATAACCCTATTTGTGTTTGCTGTATAGTTTTAAATTTCTATTCCAACATACTGAGCTGTAGTTAGTCGCATCCTTATAGACATTTATTGCAAATGCTAGTTAAGAAGCGGATTACATTTACCTTAAAACTAGCAACTACGGAATCTTAGAGAGTAAGGATGTAAACTAAAGACCAAGTACACTCTCTAGTTAGATTTATTTTAAAGCCTTTAGTATTAATTTACAAATTACTCGCTAAATCTTGTAAATATACTCGTATTATTTTAATATAAGTATGTATTTTGCTTAATTTTATAAGTAAATAATATGTTTAATTTATAAATTATTTATTTCAAAGCGGATTAGTCGTAGACGCTTTGTATAAATCAAGTCTGAGATCATAACTGTAAGGTTAGTTTCTATATTAAAATGATTTACACGGCGGGACTATTACAACTCTGCTGCTTCGAGACTTGACAAATATATAAGCTCCAACAAGTTGCAGGTTGACACATTATGAGATTTAATCATTATATGTGTCTGCATTTTATTTATTTTGTTAGTTTCGTAATAGATTATGTACATTGTTAACAAATGTTAGGGATGTAATAAGGACAAGTTTGAGTTAAGTTTTATGAAATACAAACCTATCTCAATATCTAGTTAGGTGTCCCAAAACTCATCTCAAATCTATAGGTTTTTTTAAATAGAAAACATGTAAATTTTTTTAGGCCTATTCATTTAAGTAATACAATTTTACTAAAATATTTTAGGATTCATATTTTAGTGTTTCTCAAATCAAGTAAAAAGGAAACATTGTTACTAGAACATATAAATAAATAATACTATGAACTTAAGCATATATATTTATACATGTAAAACAAAATAATAAATAATATGTAAGATTTGGTGGGTTCGATTTGCTATTAGGTATTAACCTTGTCAAAAAATTCCACTAAAACCTTATACACTTTTAACAATGTATCAATTCCAAACCTTATATATTACAAATTTTTTTTTTCTTTTTGGTGAAAGGGTTGGGGCAAGGGGGAATATGGTTCATCTTGAAAAATCAGTATTCATGCCACTAGATTACAATGGCTTTAGTAGTAAACATAAGTTTATCAGTCCAACACATTAGCTTTTCTACTAATAAATTTGAGCTTGCACATATGAAAGAAAATGAATACATCTTTTTATGGATCATAGGAGTGCAATGCATGTCTACAAACTTAAAAAAAATGTATAATTACAAAATATATAAAAAAAAAATTGCTAAACTATCGTTATTATATCACATTTTAAAAATGCAATATTATTATTTATACTGCGATATTAACATTAGTGTACCCTAACCATATCATATCTAGATGCATTATAAGTACAGATACATGTAACATAAGTGCAAATGCATTAGATGCCACATAAATATTGTATTAGTATTGTTTTTTGAAGATACAAAATTAATACAAATAATTATGTCTCATAGCTATGGCATTTTGGTAATATTTTTTTGCTTAATATATATTTGTATAATATTTATTAATTTTAATGGCAAATGTGTAAATTTCTCTATATTGTAGCTCCATAACAGTTCTGTTTGATGAAGCTAACTAGTGGTAGATTCTCTTAAGTTCCATAGGTTGAATGTTCGATGTCTCTTTCCCTTTTATTAGTATCACTTCTTGTAACTCAATTAAATTGTCCTAAACTAAAGGGTTTAGCGCACTATTACTGATTGATTTTATCTTATAAACATTAATTGGGATAATCACGCTAGTATGATTTATGTTTTGGTTTAAGTGTAATGGATTTATGTATATGTATACATACATACATACATACATATACATATTTGTAGAGTCCATGTGCATTAGAGGCTTTGGGGGGATGAGATTGTGTGCTATGCCTCTTGGCTTCTTCGAGGCGAGTACAAAGTAGCTTGTTTTGAGCAACAAATTCCTCAACCAGGCATTCCGAACTCTCTAGGTGCTCTTCCAATATTTCCCTTGGGAAGAGTTGGTTCTCTATGGGTTGGTTATTCATCAATTGGCAATTCTCTTATTTGTCATGACAAGACATGATGCTTGAGAATTAGGTTTGGAGAATGTGTTTAGTATGTTTGAGGTTTTTCATAGAGGAATTCAATTTCTTACAAGTGATGCCAAATGTCGTCTTAGTGGATTTGTCGGTAAAAATTAAACTTTGCACGTTGGGTAAGCTTGCAAAATAAAACACTGTGAGATGACGCCAGAGTATTGTTTGATGTAACCATTTCGATACTTAAGTCAGTATAGTGTTCTGGAAAATAAAGGATACTTGAGAGCAATATGCAAGTGTTAGTGCGCAAAGTGTTAACTAGTCTTTATCAGTAAGTGGTAACTTAATATTTATAGTGAAGTGGCGTCGACAAGTATGGGAGAGTGGGCTCATAGTATTCAATGTATCCCACGTATGCCGGAGGTAATTATTGACTTGGTTTCTTATCTTTATTAAGTATCTTGTAGCCATTAAAGAGTCTCTTAAGCCCGATTAAGTTAAGCTTAAGGCTTGAGCCCAGGCTGGCAGGCTCTAAATGGTGAGGCACGTTAGATCTGGACAGGGCTGAGGGATCCATGTCTAAAGAGTCCTGTTAACATTATGTAAAAAAAATATAGACTTATCAAAATATTATCAAAATTAACTAAAGAGGTTATAATAATATATATTAAAAAATTTATTTACATTTATTCTTTTGCTTTTAAATAAAATATTTGACATATTATATTTACAATAACATATAAATATTAATATATTTTGATATGGTTACAAGTTATATAGTATTTATTAGTCAAACACCAAAAAACCTTTTCAATACATTTTTATAAAAATATCTAAACACATGAAAATATTATTTTCATGAAAATACTTTGTAAGAGAAAATATTTTCCTCTAACATGTTGTTTTACTTAAAACAAATGGGGCCTTAGTTAGGTGATATAAACCAAATAATTTCTAAAGAGTTTTGCATTAATGTGCTTAGAATAGAACTTATTACAATTGGTCCATCCAATTCTTATCTTTTTCCAATAGTTTCAAGTATCAACTAGGATTCCTTATGGACTCTAGGATGCAAACCCTACTTAAGAGGACCTTTTCTAAGCTCATTGGCCCATTATATTACTTTCAAAACCCATTCTTAAATGGGCATTGCCAACGACTTTGGACCAATAATTATCAAAGCAATCTAAGGGAGGTCATTCACCATTTTCCCTTATATCTACTATCATTAACTCTTGGTAATGACGATTTGACCACCTTTTAATACCTCTAGTCCAATTAGAAGTAACCATAGGGATGCAAAGGGGTCAGGTTTGGGATGAGTTTGACAATCTCGTTCCATTACTTGTAGGGTGTCCTAAAAACCCTCTTAAAATCTTATAGGGTTTTGCAAATGTTACTTGAAATGGCTCGATAAGCTCGTCGAAAAACTTGGTTCCCGAACCTGAAACTCGTTTTCCTCTTTTTTTTTCTTCCCTTAATGGTAATTGTGTAGATTTAATTACACAAATTAAATAGGTATAAAATGTAAAGATTAGGAAAAGAAAAACACTAAAAATCTATAAATGTAAAATAGTACTACGAATCAGCAATGGAATGTTAAACCAAAAATTACCTAGAATTTATTTCAAGAAACAGTAAGCTCCTCGTTCTTATTACAAGTAAAGAAAACCTCTAAAACTATTGCTTGATCAAATTCCATTGCTTTCCTATCAAGAAAAAAAAAATGCTTTTATACTATATAAACAAAAGAATGGCATATATTATAATATAAACATCTTTATAATTATCATCCACATAATTTCACCCTACAATGAGGAGGAAAAATACTTTCTTGCTAACAAAAAATAAAAATAAATAAACAAGTTATAAATAAAAGAATTGATGACAAAGCAAATTTGATACTTGTATATCAAAATATAGCAACATCTCCATAATAGTGTGAACCCAAAAAGATCAACATTTTTACTTTATTATATTATATTTACTGTAATTAAATATAATGACATTATATTCATACTTAATCAAAAGCATGAAATCTAAGAACTTGCTAGTTTTTTAACCGATAGTTTTTATTTCCTATAATATATAATACTTGAGTTACTTCTTACCAAGTAGCAAGTTTTCCAGCAAGTTTTTTTAAAAACCCAAAACTCATCCCGAAACTCTATAGAGTTTTTAGATATTTCCTATAAACCTAGTAGGAAATGCCTTATAAGGTTTTTATTAGGTCGGGTGGATCGAAAACCCCGTTACAACTTGCTTAGTTACATCCCTAAGTAACCATGATAAAGATGCTCAACCAGGAACACTACTAGAACAAATCCTAACAAATCAATGAGATGGGGGAAAAAGGAGTTTCAAGCAATTTCACTTCACCTTCCTCCATTAGTGACGTCAATCCTTTAATAAGTCTTAGTTCTGTTATGCAAGTGAGGTGCAATTAGTCATTCTCGACCTAAGTCATTGCTTTCTTGCTTATTTGGGGCTAGCTTAAGAAGCCTCCATCTGCCTAAATAAATATGATAAATGGTTATGCTTAGGGAAATTACTTGCATTAAGTTACATATAGGCAACTTCATATGAAGTCATGGTACAAGATTATAGTACATACGTAAATATGTTGGCACAAATACGTAGATTTTGATTCTCATACATGTTTCCAAACCATAATGTGTTCACATATGTAGATTCTGACAATAACTTTAACCAAAATTTACATGTTTAATAACATTGAGTGGCTTGACAATGCTACTAGTGGGAAAGAGCGAATGAATAAGAAACTCTAATTGATAAAGCACATAACCTTATTGAGCTCTCTTAATAGCTAAAAATGATAAATTGATAATTTTGACTAAGAAATCCTAATTCTAATTCAAACAATGAACATAAGTGGTTAAAGCATCTTTCCCATTCAAGATTGGCTTGAATGGTGAAGAGGGTAGATTGTATCGAGACTGTGGTGATTGCAGTTATGGTAGAGAAGACATGGCAGAAAGTATGATTGCTGGAAGTTATCTTCGGTGGAGAGAGTACGTGGATTGGAAAGGAAATGATCTAAAGGGAATGAGGCCAAAAAGAAATTGAAAGAAAAAAAAAAAGAAGGGAAAATTAGAAAAAAATCAACACTGTGTTTGGCAAATTTTAGAAGGGATAAAATGGATAAAAATGAGTAGAAACCAAGAGAAAGGAAAAGAATGGAAATGAGTAGAAAAGAAATATTATTTATATTTTGTGTTTAAATATTTAAGAAGGAAATGGAAAGAAATGAAAGGAAATAAGTGATTTAATAGACTATATTACCCTTATTTTCCTTTAGTAAACTTAGATAATAAGGGTGTTTTTGTAACTTAAAAAAGTTTCCATCCATTTTCACAATTTTCTCATCAAAATTAGAGAAAAACATGGTGGCTTTATAAATGGAAACATTTCCTCTCTTTTTCATTTATTTCCTTAGGTTTTTACATCTATTCTAAATTACTAAACACAAACTTTCTACTCTTCCATAGGTTTAATTCCGTTTCTACCAATCCAAACACAATATAAGCAAAGAGAGATAGTTTAGTAGGAAAAAAGACTATAATGGGTAAAAGATGGAGGGGATGTTGGAATTATTTCTTATTTTTTTTACTTGTTGCATCAATTATTTTATGTTACGATTTATTTTAATTAATTACTTTTCCAAATATTAATTTTTTATATTCTTTTTATTCTATTTCTTATATTTTTCCTAATGAAAATAAAAGAGAAGTATGTGCAAGTCCTCATTTTATGAATAAATGAGCCTACATAAGTGCACATATAAAAAGTTTGAGGTGGATACGAGTGCATATTTTATTACTTTTAAATAAATATTAGTGTAAGCTTGCACCTATTTTATGAGAAATTCTACGGTTTTATCATTTATTTGGAAGGAATCAGTCTCACCCTCCATCATACCATTTATTTTAATATTTTATAATCTGAATTGTTAAATTTATAATTTGTTCAATAGTTTAGATTTAGAAGAATATAAATCAAGAGTGAAATGAATAACAGGACAGGTCCTCTAAAAAATAAGGATAATATCGTAAAAAAATCTATATTTTATGGATGCTAAAAATTGTAAATTGTAGTTATCTTTTAAGGAAGAGTGAGTATATATATATATATATATTTGTATAACCATTCTAAATAATTTTCCTTCATTATTTTTTTATATAACCCCTAAAAAATTATTTTATTCTAAAATATAGATGTATAACACCAAATTTCTTCTAAACGTGAAGTTTTTTTTTTTTTAATCACAACCACTCGTGCAAAAAGCTCTATATATATATTAATAAAAAATGAAATTTTATAAAGCTCTGTCATTATTTTTTATGGGACAAAACCAACCATCTTGCCTATAATTTATATCAATTTAGATCCGAACTATTAAAGTGATTATGTTTCTAATGACTCAAATTTAATGGATATTAGATTAAAATCTAAATCAAGAACTGGTCCCATCAAAATGAGAAAGCGATGATAAAAGCTTTGATAAAAAACACTTAATTATACTAAATCAATGTTTTTAAGTTGATAATTTTAAGGAGAGATTTTGACATAGGAGGGAAACAAAGAGTTAAGACAAAAGACATGGAAAGAGTGCTATAGGGATTTATTTTTTATTTTTAACTAATATTTCGAAAAGTGATTAGATAGTTACTTATTTTGACAGATCGATGTTACCTTTTATCACACCATAAATTTGATATCCACTAAATTTAAATAGTTGAAAATATAATAAGTTTAATGGTTTAGATCTAATGAATATCAAAAGTTAAATGAAAGACAGAACCGGTCTCGTAAAAATTATAGACGAGACCACATAAAAATCCTATATATATATATAACACCAAACCAACCCCAACCCATTTAATATAATAGATGGAGAAGTTCATAATAATATAATATACTCAATGAAGGGTTAAATACTTAAAAGAGATCTGCTTAAGTCTTATCGCAATTGTATAGATGCTTGTGCTGATTTGAATTCGAAATGCCACAGAATCCGCAGTAGTTTTGCAAAATATCGTTGATTTGTATCTAATCTTTTATCCATTGAAAGATAAGTCTTAATATTGAAACAAATTTATTTTCTCAAGCTTGATTCAAAGTTATCCTTGTAACAATATCTTCCTAATCTTGTGCTTTATATCAAACAAATAACAACTCAATATTAACTTTATCTTTTGCTCAAATTAAAATTTAAATCCATTAAGTAACTCGTAATTTCTTACTTATATCATGACTAAGAGATGATATTAGCTCTATTCGTTATTATTTTGATGAGATCATCAAACCCTTCATCGTACTATTTATTTAGCATACATTAGATCTAAATGGTTGATAACATAATCAGTTTAAAGATTTAGATTTAATGAATATTAAATCAATGATACGATAAAAAAAAAAAAACGGTATTGGTATTATAAAAATAATGGATGGGACAATAGAAAAATACATATTTTAAACTTTTTTGAGGAGTTATGACATTTTTAAATATATGAGTGAAATATTATGATACAAAGAGCTGTGATAGGAATGGCAATAGAGATTAAATGTATGCTTGGTTTAAATAAAATGTGAGATGGAAGAGAAAAAAACTGGAAATCCGCGCAGCCTCCGCGACCATCTGGTGAAAAAGAATAGAATTGTGTTGAATACAGCTCAACAAAAATGGATACAGAGGATCAGAGCTTAGGTCTTTGAGTGGTGAACCACAGTAAGAGGACAAAAGATACAAAAGCATATGAATAGAACATAAATGAAATGGCCAAAACCTGAACCTAATTGGGTGAAAATCCATCGCGATGGAGCTTCTCGAGAAGTGAAAGGAAGTGGAGGAGCATTAAAGGATGTTTTGTTTGAACGGAAACTTCTTTTTGCTACTATACCTTTGTAATATGAGTTTGTTCCTATTGTACCTATTATTTGCTGTAGCATTTTTTTTTTTGGTTAATTTTTGTTTATTACTTTGTCATTAAAAGCCATCATTGTTTTTAAAATTTAATTATAAAACAACATCATTGAGAACAATAATTCTTTGCAAATTGAAGTAACCATCTATGTATATTCAAAGTATATATTTTCATTAATAATGCACTTTTTTATTATATATTTATATTTATATTTATATTTTTTTTTACTTTTTGTTATATATATATACTTTCATTATTAATACCATTTATGTGTCTTTTCATTAATAGTTCCTTTTAGGCATTTCTAATTTTTTTCTTCATTGTGTTACTTATACCTTTTTAATTACTAGTGCATTTTGGTTCAATAATAATTATCATATGTTCTTATCTTCAGTTCAAATAAAAGTGCCTTTAGAAGAGTTACAATTGATCTTTGCATGAATTAATACAGAGAGTCTTTATGGCTCCATCCTCTATTTTGACAGGATCAAATTGACCCTTAATATTACCTTTAATTTAATATCTATTAAATTTGAATAGTTAAAAACATAATATGTTCAATAGTTTAGATCTAATAGTGTTCTCAACTATTTAAATCTATTATATAATAAATCAAAGGTAAGATTAACGATTGAATCAGTTTCATAAAAAATATGAACGAAACTATAAAAAAATCTATTAATACAAAATGACATAATTATTTGGTAATAACAGTGTTCTCCCATAATTTAAATATGTTTTAAGTTATTTCAGAAAGCGCATCATTTATTGATAACTATATAAAACTAAAATATGTAATATATATACACGTACATACATATATATATTTGCATAATAAATTGACACCATATTTAGAACTACTTATGAACATATATTGGTATATGTCAATTGTGATCATTTTTTAAAGTTGACATAGTTTTTTAATTGATATAGATATATTTTAAGCAAATTCACTTGCATTGGTTGCACATTTTAATCAATAATACTTTTTTTTTTTCAATTCACAATTTTCGTTCTTATTACTTATGCATCTTCGTTATTAATGAATTTATAGTGTCTTTTTGTTATCAATATATTTTAGCCATCTATAATTTTTAATTTTTTACTTATACATTTTTGTTATGGCTATCTTTTTGATCATTAACAATTATTGTACTTTAATCACATATTAAGAGATGTATCCTCCAAACCAATTATAGTGCTTATGGAAGAATTGCAAACTTTAAATAACTTAAAACAAAACAACACAATTCTGGTAAATAATATTGTACACCATAAATTGAAAGGTTCCAATTCATTTAAAGAAGCATATAATTTCATATCATTTCTTATATTTATTGAAATAATATTGATAGTTATATAAAATTACTATATACACAATATATATTTATGTAATTAAATAATATTACCAGCACCATATATATTTCTATTTATGAATATACATGATTGATATATTAATTGTGATAATTTTTTTAATGGAAAATATTTTATTTTCATTTGTATAAATTTTTGTAAGAAACATCCACACATAATGCGGCACGTTAGCTAGTTGTTATGAAACAAGAATGTTGTAAAACTTTATTTTACTAAATTAACTATTTAACATAATTACCATTCTTTCTTTTATATTATGATTTTTTTTTTCTTTCTACGATTTGATCTCTTTTATTCGCTTAATATATTAGATTTTTATATAGTTAGTTTTCTTATTTTTTCAAGCCTTGTTACACTAGTTGATTATTTCTTTGTGTTATAATGTATAATATGATTCGAAAACCCTTTCTCTTACCATACCTTTTTGGTCATCTCCATCTTTTTGGTTTTTTCTTTCACCTTCAGAAGGACCGTTTTGGCTTAACATTTTAAAATGTAGTACCTATTGGCAGACATGCATATTTACTGGCAGTTTTTCTAACGACGATCCCCTTTTGAGTTTAAACTCAAAGATGCTTACCCAAATCGTATGTACAAAAATCTTGTAACATAATTGTTGTTTTTTAAGTTATTGCCGATAGAGATTGAAAATGATATGTGCTTTGCATTTGGATATGAGCCCGTAAAATAGTAAATATTGAGAGGTATCAAAATATTGTTTAATGTGACCACTCCGATATTTAAATAAATATACATTTATAGAGAATAAATATGTATATAAGATGGTAATAATAGAGCTAAGTATACAAAGTATCAAATGGTTTATCATTGAGGGGTAGCTTGGTTTATATAGAAGAGGGCAGCCGATAGTTATAGGACCGTTAATAGGCAAAGGACACATCCGCTAGTTGTGGATAGTGAAAACGTGTAGGCTGATGTATTCCTAAATTGTAAGAGACAGTTGTTAATTAGATTTTCGAGCCTTATCCTTGTCTTTTAGCCATTGAAGTCTGTAATATATGAGTAGGCTATCTAGTCCACTTTAGTGGGCTTGAACCAAAGTGGATTAGATGAGCAAAAAGATCATGAGTACAAGCAAGTTGGCATGAGCTTAATAGGCTGAAGCCTAAAATACTTTGATAATTATAAATTCAAAATACATATACAATGGATGACTTTTAAAAAAAAAAAGAAAAAGAAAAAAGGACCAAAGATAATATATGAGCAACTTAAAAAAATGCATGAAAAGGGAATGGTCACCACAGAGCTATTCACCAAGCGAAAATATATTTTAGAACTCAAACTTTCTACCTTTCTACAATTCAATCTTGTTTATGCACAAATATCAAGTAAATAAAATTAAGAAAAGAACCTCTAAAATGATAAAAACTCTATCAGTCTTCACATTAAATTGCCACATTGAATTTTATCTTTTCAATTTTAAATTCTATGTCAACCATTAGTTTTGGAATTTATTTTGTAAATGAATATCTTTTTCAAATGTTTGGAACACCATAATAGGCGATGAACTGTAAATATAATATATAAGAATATGATTACACCATGTTGACCTTCAATTGCTAATAGTGAAACGATAAAAGCTTTTTTTCCTCTTCACATTAAATTGCCTCATCGAGTTTTATCTTTTAGTTTTAAATTCTAAGTTACCCATTATTTTTGGAATTTGTTTTGTAGAAGAATATGATTTTCAAATGTTTTCAACTCCATAATAGGCGTTGAATTGTGAACACAATGTATAAAAGAATATAATGAATTGATGATTATACTATGTAAGACACCAAAATAGGTGATGATGCTTAAACAAGATAGATGTATACGGAAGATACATGTAGAAATAGATATAATATGGATATGGATATAGATAAGATATACATGGAAGATTCAGCCTTGCAACTAATTTTCAAATCAAGCACTTATGTAGGCAGATTCACTTCCTTATTTATATCACTCCAAATATCCCAACGCAAAGAATAAAAACCCTCGCTGCTGCTATCAGTTTCTCCCCTTTTCATTTTATCTTTATAAATCATCTGATTTGCTATTTCACTAAACTGAAATCTTTTTCCATTTCCTTTCCAGCTTTGACACATATGTAAGTGGATTTGCTTTTATCTTCAAACTTATTTTTCATTTTTTGTTTTGCTTGGTAAATTATATTATATTATTTTATTAGTTTCAAAATTACACAGTTATTGTGATTTCTTATCCTACTTTAGGTGGAGTGTTATGGTAATCATAGTGTATTGTAGCGTATAGGAAGTTTTGATTTGAATCTCATATGAATGTACGATGTTTTTGATAATTATTTGTCCATTAGAAAATAAATTGTAATCAATCCAATATGAGCGTTCTTTTCTTTTCTTTTTCTTTTTTTTTTTTTCCCACTTCAGAATGGAAATAAGCATCTTTCTGTCCCTTTGTAGTGTTGTATATACCAGGAGTTAAATCACTAAAAAACATACTTCAGAGGGGCTATAGGGGTGTTATATTTTCGTGATATATTCACTTCTTTTGGTATCTTCATGTTTTCTAAAGCAAGAATTTCTATTTGGTCATTTGTTTACTATTTTTGTTTATGGTAATTTAAAGTAAAAAAGGGAAGACTCGAATATTGTGTTTAAAAAATTAAAAAATCAAATCAAATTTAATCACGATTTAATCAAGGTTAGATTGAATTGGTTTTATAATCGGATCAGTTTAAATCAAATTAAACCGTAAAGATTAACCTGATTTTGATAACACACTTCTTAACAAACCTCATGCTTTTGTTTTTGTTTTTGTCATCGTTATCGTCTCCATTTAAGGCTTATAATTTGGTAGCAAGCAATAAGTCACTTTGCAATATACTCTGCAACCGATATTGGGCTCTAAGGATAATCCAGCCTTTAATGAAAGTTTTCAAAATGATGTTTTTAAGCATATATATATTTATGGCCAAAAAAGCGTGTACATTTATTCACCATTAAGAAGACGCATATTATGGTGTGTTATGGGTTATTCTCTTTAATAATGGATTGCATAATGTCATTATGTACTAATGATTTCACTTAAATTAGAATTAGCTTTTTACACGATTCGGTTTCTTTTTGGTTATACATTCTTTTTCAGTAATTATAATAGGGAACTATTCCGTCTGAGAAACCAGCACTGGTTGTGATTAATATTCTTATTTAAGCAATATATGGGTTCTTAACTAATTTATATAATTAAATCAAGTTTGTAAACTTGTTAATTCCTATAAGGTTAGATGAGGTGCCCCCCCCATTTCGGCATGGAAATCGAGTTGTCCTTTTCCAGTTTTATACGTTAAGTCTTGTTGCTTGGAAACTATCTTTATAGTTATCAAACTACCACTATTTAAAATGTATATTGCACCAAACTTATGGTTGAATCCTAAGAGAACTACTAACCCATGCAATGCCTCATGGTTTTGTGTTCAGAAACAACAGAACACCCTGTGTTTTTTCCAGCTCGATCTTCTTCAATGGCTAGCAGTCGGATCTCGAGATGTTTTCTTGCTCTGATGATGGTCTACGGCATGCTGCATTCCGGTGTTGTACGGGCTGTTGAAACAGAGTATGCATCAGCGGTTGGTGATCCCGGAATGCGGAGAGACGCGTTGCGGGTGGCCATAGAATCATGGAATCAGTGCAATGAGGTGGGCGAGGAAGTTCCTTCAATGGGAAGTCCTAGAGCAGCTGATTGCTTCGATATATACAGAGCAGCTTCTCCTAATCGAAACGGTTCGTGTTTCGGTGCTATTTATATTTTGATACTACATTAATGCAAGCCTTGAATTGTTTCTATTATAAGCAATTCTTCTGTCTGCTGACATTGGATTGATTATAACGTTGCAGAAAACAATTGTTCCTTGTGTAGATTGTTTCCCTACATACTGGTCCATAGAGTCACAGAAGAAGACAACAAGCTAGGAGTTGGTGATCCTTTCCCTGGGGAAAGCTCAGAGCCCTTGTTCGATGTAGATCTTTACGCCGCGGCCAAGGAGCTCTATCTAGCAGCTAAGTGTCAAGTTGAAGACACCCCAAACCCATGGCACTTCTGGATGATCATGCTTAAGAGTGGCAATATGGATACTTTTGCAGCTAAGTGCCCTAAAAATGGCCAGAAAGTGGGACCCTTCGGGCCGCGATCCACCTTCCCTTGCTTCGGGGAGGGATGTATGAACCAACCATTGATTTATCACAAGTACACCACTTTGCAAGGAGCGGGTATGACTACACTCAAGGGAAGGTTTTTCGGGACATGGGATTTGGATGTTGGTTCAAGTGCACTGTTGGGTAGAGAAGGGCCTCTTTCTTATTTTTCAGTTACTTGGGAGAAGGAAATGGGTAAGGGAAGTTGGGTGTTTCATCATCTCTTGAGGACTTCAATTAAGTATCCATGGTTGATGCTTTACTTGAGATCTGATGCCACAATGGGATTTTCCGGTGGGTATCATTACCCAACTAGAGGAATGTCCAAAATTGTAAGTATTGAACCTCTTTATTTATTTAAGCTGTTAGATTATAAATAGGAAATAAATATTATATTGTTTTGAAATGATATATTTAGTCGAATCTCTTTAATCATATATTATATATATAAAAAAGAAAAGAAAAATATTAATTTTCTTTTAAATTTTACCCCTGATCTCTTTCCATTTTTATTTATAAAATGATTTATTTATTATTATTAGTTTTTTTTTTTTTTTGCCTCCATCTTTACTCAAAAAAGTGGCCTTGATTGCCTCCCTCCTAAATTGGATTTGCAATTTGACCAATCTGATGAACTGTCAATTCCATGGCTGACTTTTTTTCGGGTAGACATGTTAATAATGTTTCCTTAAAAGCAAAATTAACATTGACTGAAATTTTCTGTTTTACTCTTTGCCAGATACCAGAATCACCAAACTTTAAAGTGAGTTTCACTTTGAATGTGATCAAAGGTGGTGGTCCAAGCAGTCAGTTCTACCTAATGGACATTGGCAGTTGTTGGAAAAACAACGGCCAGCCATGCGATGACGATGTAACCTCGGACGTGACCCGGTACAGCGAGATGATCTTAAACCCCAACGTCACTTCCTGGTGTCATCCGGACAACCTCAATGTGTGTCCACCTTACCACACATTCCCTAATGGAACTCGGGTCCATCGCGAAGACACCCATAGGTTCCCTTACGGTGCCTATCATCTGTATTGCTCCCCCGGGAACGCGGAGTACCTGGAGGAGCCTTATAACCTCTGCGATCCATATAGCAATCCTCAGGCTCAGGAGATACTGCAGATACTGCCTCATCCCGTCTGGGGGGAGTATGGGTATCCTACAAAACCAGGACAGGGTTGGATAGGTGATCCCAGGACATGGGAATTGGATGTTGGGAGGTTGTCTCGATCACTCTACTTTTATCAGGTTTGAAAATTTGTTTATTTTTATTAACAATACTACCATGTTTTATAGTTCTATCTTATATTTTGATACGATTGGTTCACGTATAATTTCATCATTGATTTTTATTTTATCAAATTTAAATTATTAAATTCACACTTTATTCAATCGTTCAGATCTAAGAGAGAAAAAATAAAAAATGAAACAAAAGGCTAGAATAGTTTCATAAAAAATTAAAGATGAAACTATATTGTTAATGTTTAGTTCTGGTTTTCTTTTATATTTAATTTGCATATAATCTGCGTTTGATAAGATACTTAATTTTAAACTAGTATCAAAACCATAAGCTATACAAGTCCCATCAAGAAAATAAATGAATAACTGCAACAACACTTGAAGAAAAAATAATAAAAATTATGGTTATTCGTAAGTTCTTAACCTTCCAAAATTTTTAAGAATATCGTATACTTTCTAAAACGTTATTACTACCTCTAAAACTAACATAAAGGATAACAGATAGTAATAGTATATGGGCATAATGATAATTTAGAAAATATGTTATATTATCTATAGTTGTGGATAAATGAAATCATATTATACTCCGAACCATATTCGGGCGGCAATTGATAGGGGAGACATTCAGCCAAATTTCTATTTCATGGAAAGTTTAATGTAGTACAATAACTGATTCTTAGTGAATATGACTTCGTCATTTTTGGGCAGGATCCCGGAACACCACCAGCAAAAAGGAAATGGATGTCTGTTGATTTAGGGACTGAAATTTACAAAGACCCTAATCAAGTTGCGGAATGGACGGTTAGCGATTTCGATATTCTTGTACCTAAACAGAGGTGAGAAAATTCGTTCAAAATAAATCGATTCTAGATTTGGAAACATATCGAACCCAAAGGGTGTATGTTTCCTTCTTAGGGTGTGTATATTTTTCATTAGGTTGGTAAATATAGAATGGAGGAATCAACTGTCCGAAATGGCAAACATTTTTATTTATTTCTTTTGAAGTTAGATTAAGTAGATTATCTTCGAGAAAATCACATGGATATTTTTACTATTATTTTTTTTTAATTGTACACCTACATTCTCTCTTATGTATCATTATGCTCACCTTATGTTACCTATTTAGTTAAGACGATTAACAAATATATTAAGTTTTTCTTAATAAAAAATCTTAACGAATCAAAAGCAAAATAAAATGTTTTTATATAATCAACGCGGGTGGAGTATTACGTACATAATGATCCCATAAGGTGAGTATAAGAAGAAAAATCATATAAGATTTTTATAATATTTTGGGATACACTAAATCCTAAAAGGATAGAGTTTGATGATAGAAGATAAAACTATACAAAATTTTCATAAGGTTTAAGATACACCAAACTAAGTTTCATAAGATCCGTTTCAACTTGCCCAATTGCATCGCCTATACATCAATCAATCGATGAATATATATAGACATGCTTCAAGTAATTTTCCATGATTTGGGACAGTTTAAATAATTTCCATAGACGTAGATCAATGCATAGCTAAAGAGGGTAAGAACCAAAAGATTTGGAGTTAATAATGGTAATTATGAAAATTCACGGAATTAAATTACCCTTCTGGGTTTCTTTTCCGAAGGAACACGAAGGGAAGAGAAGAAATCAATGCCAGGCAATTCTTTTTCTGGTCAAGACAAGTTTAGATTGTATACGTGTTATATTCTATGAATTGTTTTTTATTGGAACTTTTCATCCACTCAAGATTACTAAACATAAAATATGCTGAACATCCTATTCCCATCGATTTAAGAATGCACGAGAAACTTGGTTTGGTTGGATACCTTTTATACTTTCTCATCTGCCATACGAGACCCAATTGAGTGTCTCTACATTCCACGGGAAGATTCAGACTCTCCTTGGCTTGCAAAACTATATATACGTTATATAGGATTGCAAGAAAGCAAAATGAAGGAGGAGATAGCAGTAAATAGAAATTATTTTTATTGATTCGTGTACCGTGTAATGCGTGTTTTAGGAATATTGGTATGTAGTATCTATTACTACACGTGAAAGATGGTTCGTGAAAAGCTAACTCTTCAATTTATAACTCCCTAAGTTTCTTATATTTTAGGTTGAACTAAATTTGAAGCTATAGTATCGAATATTTGGAGGCATACTAAGATATTAGGAATGTAATTAAGACGGGGTTTGAACGAGTTATAGGAATAAAAAAACCACCTCCCTCTCTTTGGGTATATTAATATAGTTTCTCAACTTGTCTCAAAATTTTATTGGGTTTATAATTCAATACCAAGAACTTGCCTCGCTATCTTAATGGGGAACACGTTAGACTTGTTTATGGGTATTTTTTTTATTTTAACGAAGTGACTTTCTTTTCTTTCATGTCTAATGCATGAGAAATTGATTTGCATTATTTATATATTATTAAAATACTATACTAGGTACTCAAGAGGGAAGCATTAAGTTTCTTACTAATTTTTGCAATCAAGTAATTTTTAATTTAAATGACTATGTGCAATTGATAAAATAATAAAGGAATAGTAATATATCGTAAAAATTAAAAGAGATACGAATAGACAAAATTAAGTCTGGATATAACATGGAGTTTAAATCGTCTTTTACTCTCTATAGACACATAATGTCTCAATCAAGAACTTTACACACCATTTTGATTGATTTTAAATTCAATGGCTCAAGAGCCTACACATAATGATAAATACAAAAGTTTCTCAATCGCAATAACTCTCTATCTCGAGTATAGTGTACTTTCTCCAAGTATTTTTAAGTATAAATCACTTCGCACTATATTAGGAGGTTTACAAGAAATTTAACAAATTAAGTACACAAGACAATTTAAACAAAAGGAATAATGGCAAATATTTAGCTTAATTAACTGTACATCTGTTCAACGATTTGCAGTTATAGCTTCTTAAGAAAATCTGACTGTTCTCTCTATATTTAATGCTTTATAACCACTATTTTCTATGTGAACCAGTCACGATTCATAACACAACAATAATGTGCCAGTTTTTCACACATAAAAGGTTTTTCAAGTCATCTTAGCACTTTAAGCATATTAGATTTAATCTAATGATATTATATTTAACAAAAATATTATGCAATACAAATACTAACAACATGATTTAAATTTTTGCAAATTAATCATGTATCTATGAATTGCAAAGATTAATAATAATCATGGTTAATTTAACTTGATTAGCATAGTCTCATCCTCATCAAAATCACATGGGAACTTATCGGTTTAAGAAACATGGGTAATTTAATGAGGATTGAGGAATCTATCCATTGTAGCCTCTTTATCTAATGCATTATGTAATAGCATCAGCAAAGTACCTAGTAGTATTGTTAGACAATAATTTTAATAATCTATCTAAATTTTATCTTAATTTTTTTATATGTTTTAATTTTATGGATATAGTTAATATTTGTATCTAATATGTGATTTACTTAACTATTTCTATCGATTATATAATAAACACATAACCACCTATCTTAACTGGAAAAAGAATAAATCATACATATATATATGTATATATGAATACTAATAGAAAATAGTAAATATAATTAAAATTGTTATCATCCTCATTTTTATCTATATATTATTTTAGCTATTAGTGAATATTATATATATATATATTTTTTTTATCAGGAAACAAGTTTCCCATCAAGTCCTTTTAAAATCCCAAAATTATCTTAAAACCCTAAAAAGTTTTTAGTCATATCTCGAAACCCATTCTAAAACCTTATCAGATAATATCCTATTTTTTAGCCAATTGGGTAGGTTGGTACACTATAAAGAACCTGCTTGATTATATCCCTATAAAATACTTTGATTTGATAATATAGATATATATAAAATAATTTCATAAATGAATAATATGTAAAAAAACAAAAATCCATTTCTAATATAGTACATAGTATGCATTATTTAGTAAATAGTTTATATGTATGTATGGACCCTAGTGATCCAAACTTGAGGAAGTTAAATTTGTGGCATAATATATCAAATCACATTAACAATGATATTAATGGCAACTGTATTTTAGACAAAAGGAGAGGTTAGAATCTTATAAAAAAAATTTATAAATCTAAAACCAACAGTTATATCATTGAGATACTCGATTCAATTTCTCTCCAATAAATTAATAACAATGTCTTTATTGATGATTTTTTAAGACTTGAAGGTCAATGGGACAACAGACGTTCAATTCAATTGGGGCTTAAGGGTTACAGGCAACTTTAATACTTGGGCCTGGAGCCCAATAAGTGATGGACTGGACCATGCGGCAGAACTCGGCTCCTCGACTGTATTAAGGCTATTATAATAGACAGGTATTTGTAACCGCAAGACACGTTTTGGATTGTTATAGTCATTTTCTGGTACTTTGTTTTGATAAACACGGTTTGACGTGTTTCCCAAAATAAGATACAAAAATAATGAAGTATAAATACATTTATCGCTCTTATAAAATTGGACAAACTAATTAATTTTTTTTTCTCAATAATTAAAACCATGCTTTTTAAAGCGTTTTGCTTTAATAAAATATGTTAAATTTAACTTCCTAACTCTAATTCTCAAGTCATATCCAAGTCATAATTATAATAAGATTTAAACAAGATGATTTATTAAAAATCATGTTTGGAATAAACACCCAAATAATACAAATCATATAGAAGTAGACTTATAATAGACACAAGTAAGATATAAATAATAATAATAAAAAAAAAGGGTAATCCAATGAAATACATTAGGAATGGATCAAGCAAGAGTGACGGTACATCAACCAACCTTTATTGCGAAAATTTCAGCAAAACTCAAAGCATTGATACACGTGTTTTCATTATTCCCACCTATGAAATTATACCTAGTCAAATCAATAACTTTTATATTTTTCAAGGCAGTAATCCTCCCGTATTAAGAATTAATATTCGACCTTACAAACATTTTCCATCTAGTAAATATCAGTACAAAAGAGAGATCAAAGGTCACCATTGAATTACCTTGACTATTGATGGTTATGATTGACCGGTTTACTATCACAATAGCAATGAGATATAAAGGAGCTTAAGATGCCTAGGATTCCACCATAATCTACGTGGAAATATTAAGACTACTAGACTAGGTGAGTTAGTCCTAGCAAGCCCATTTTTGAACAAATTTTTTTTTTTTTTGTTTGTTTATTAAAGCTCCTTAGACTAGTAATAATGAAAAAGATAAACTAGTACGAGGAGAAAGAAGAACTTGATACTATTGTCTCTAAATATTGGCCAATAGAGATTTAGTTGAGATAAAATTTTGCGTAACTGTATGAACCTACAAGATAATGAACAGTGAAGAACATCGGAGTATTGTTTGACATAACCACTTCAACGCTTAAGTAAGATTAGTATATGAAGAGAGTAAGAGTACTCGAATATAAAGAGTAGACTCTAATATACGAAGTATTAAGTGGTTTACCATTGGATGATAGTCTTATATTTATAGAAAAGTGGAGCTAACAATTAGAGAAGAGTTAGTGGTTAGAAGCCACATCTACAAGCAATAGGTAGTAGAGTTTGAGTGGTCCATAAATGTAGGAGATAGTTATTGACTTAATCATTCAACCTTTTTCATAGCCATCTGATAGTGGGTAACCGTTGTAACTGGGCAAGTTGCGTCATGGGCTTAGATTGAGCCTGACAATGAGGATGGGGAGGTTGAGCCTAGAGAAGCATAACCTAGGCTATGAACCCAATTAGGTTAGCACAAGCTTGAAGAGTCCAGATCTAAAAGGCCATATCAACTCTTGCGTCTCTATCGCTCCCCCTCACCCCCCTTCGACAGTCTTGTTATTGTTGTGGAGGCAAGGAAATGGGCTCTTTAAGCGTATAGTTGATCTAGTCCTAAAGTGCTTACAATGGCTAAGCGTCATGGTGATAATACTACCATGCTAACGCAATGGAGAAGACGTCCAAGCTAAGTGACACAAGGGTCAAGCAGATTGTTACCCGGGGCCAAGGTAAGTGCTTCAACTCTGAAGCAAAATGTAGGAGGTCCAACCTCCTTGGTCTTTGAAGGGTATCAAGCAATTGGTCCTTTGTCTCATCAGGGCAGAGGAGACACCTCAGGGGAGATTTGAGGAGACTACACAAAGTTAGAGTGAAATGTTTGCGTATTGATCTAGACAAGAGGCCTAAGGTGCATACTCAATGGGTTGAGGTAAGCACTCTGAGCTAAGGTAAAGGTTCAATAGGTAGGGTGCTTTAGATACTAAGGGTGCAGAGCAGAGGTACTGAGTATGTATAGCAGAGTTGACCAATGTCTAAGTGGCTTCCATCCGTTCGTACTGAGGCATAGAATTGTCATTGGAGTGCTAAAGAAATTCTCTTTGTGACTAGGAAGTTAAAAGGGTCTTAAGAAAACTTCTTACAAAGGTAACTTTTCGAATTCTTATTTTATCGCACACTTTCATAATGTAGGTAATGTGATGTGACAAGTGTCCTTTCTTTACAAACTTGTGTGCAATCACATGCGTTCTATCTTTTGAATGCATCCATCCGATCAAAATCATCTCTACGTATCTGCATCACAATGTTTTGAGGGATTTGTACTTATATAAATCCCTATAACCATCAATTCTCTTTCCAAAGCGATGGGCCTATAGATACTATAGTTGCTTAGGCATATCACTCTTTCGTAACTTCTCTTGCTTTCTTTTTGTAATCTAAGCAACTTTTCTTGCTTTCTTTTCACCAACAGATCTCAAAATCTCAACTTTCTTTGAAGTTCTTTATACGTCTTCACTTTTCCAACATTAAGATGTCGACTAACAATAGGGCAAACATAGGTGAGATGCCTTCAATTGCGTCTAAGCACAATCTAACCACCAACTCTGAAGCCATAAGGAGTGACCCTCCAGACAAAGGAAAAGACGAAGCCACATTATTAGCACAATTGAATGATGATTCAAGAATGACGGTTGAGGTACTAAATAGGATAAGGCTTCTCAACACCATTCCAAGGGACATTTATGTGTACGATGTTATGCCCCAAAGCAGTAGAGTCGTAACATTTTCGCCATGCAAATTATTATAGGATAGAAACTAACTATACAACCACTATCTTAGGCTTGATTTACACAAAACGTCAACGACTAACCTGCTTTGAAGTAAACCGTTCATAAATTGAATATGTTATTTACTTATAAACTTGAGAAAAATACATACTTATATTAAAATAATCTAAGTATATTTACAAGATTTAGCATCTTGACATAATCTACTTAAGTAATTCGTAAATTAATACTAAAAGATTTAAAAATAAATCTAAACTTAAGAGTGTATCTGGTCTCCAGTTGATATCCTTATTTCTTAGAATCCAACAATTGATAACTTCAAGGTCAATATAAGCTGCTTCATAACTAATACCTGCAACAACGTTTATAAAGATATGAGTAATCACAGCTCAGTATATTAAGATAGAGACTTAAAAATATACCTCAAATACAAACAAGGTTATAAATTAAATTAATTAGATACAATACATGTTCAAGAAAATGTCATCACATGACATTGTTCGGTTGGTCATAAGATTAGAGAAATTATACTCGCTCTAATCCGGATTGAGGAGTTTCCATTTAATGTAATAGCTTACGACCAAACCCAAGTTTATGTAATGGAGATACTACTCCTCCTGTGACTACCTTTGAATCATTACCTTTACCCTTCCAATGACCTCCTCACTTGCCACTTAATTCGACTAAAGATAAAGAAGGGACCAATTATACTATTCTATGCTATCCAACGCTATCTCTTTTGAATGGGTTAGTATTTGACCGGAGAATCTTAAGTGATAGGCTTCGGGGTATTTACTCAACCCAACTACTAAAGTCGAGATCATCTATTTGCCGACTCATTCTATCTGCCAAGCTGAATAGCACTATTTCTTATAGATAGAGTGTCGAGAAGTAGAAGGCTGAGACAACAGCTTTTCCTCACCCATGCCTGACCAATTACTTACTCGGCATCATGCCTACCAATAAGCCAAGATATCACGTTTTCGAGAGTTAGATTCACTCAGTATAGCCCAGAGAGACTATTATCAACTGACTTTAGAATTCGGTAATTATCAGTTGACCTCTTTAATGTCTTGACCAAGCAATACGAGATTACTCCTGAGGCATGCCGAATAATCATATGCTAACTTTTCCCTATAAAACGCATAGTTTTATATTTTTGTACATGTTTAACTTTATTTTATTTATGAGTCTAATTCTTTAGGGTTTAAAGCTTTGTACATTATTTACAATTTTGCCACTAGGGTTTAACGCACAATTTTATATTTTTAAATATGTTTGTCTTTATTTTATTTATGGGTCTAATTCTTTAGAATTTAAGGCCTTGTACATTATTTACAATTTTGCCACTAGAGTTTAGGATGTACTATAAATAGCAACGTTTGTAACAATATATACATAACAGAATTAACGAAAAACCCCTTTTGAGTATTTTCTCTTGAAAAGTTCTCTCTCTTACTAGCTCTTATCGATCCCTTTAGCAAGGATTGTGGTGGGCAACTTATTACTCAAACCAGTGCATCACATTCGGTGAGTCTTAGGTCTGTATGTAGTTTTATAGTATATCATATCCGTAGAGTTAGTGCACGGGAATGGCTAAACCATCGACTTTCATTTATTTTTCATTTCTTTGGCAGGATCGGACCCACCCCCACAATTAGCCTTGTCTATCCTTAGTTCGGTTCATATCACTAAGTTCCCCTTTAATGGATTGCTTTGCAGGTCTAATTTATATTTATAAGTCATATATTTAGTTAGATTCAGTTTAAAGTGTTAAGTCATTTCAAACAAATCACACAAATACAATCCATAACAGCAAATTAGAATCATATTATCAGCTCAAAGCAAGCATATGTAGACAACCAACTATCTAACAAGCATAATCAAGTATAATTTCAAGCCTCCAAATACTACAAATTAGTACCTCAAAATACGGTAACCTATAAATCTCAACTTACTTGAACTTCTCGCTTGCTTACTTGAGATGTGACTTGTACTAGTCATCGCAAAAAATCCCTATAATACAAATATTATTTTAGTTTTCCACATAACTGCTATAGATTGATTTTATTCTATAACGCTTATAGTTATCCTTGGTTTAGGGTTTAATATATCCAATTATTTATGTTTTCAAGTTTTTTACAATTATTATTGATTTAGGCTAAGTTTTAGTTTAATTTTTGAATTGGTTTTTTTAAATTAGGTTCTAGTTCAATTTGTGAATACAATTTTATACGTAAACCCTAAAAACTCATTTTGACCCATAATGTGAAATTAATCATATTATTTTTTAGTATCCTAAATATCATATTTAACACCTAATCAGTATTTTAATTTATACGGTATATCCCTTATCTTACTTAATTGCCAAATTTACTATACACTAAATCAGTAATTATCTCTTTAATTACCTAATTAGCCCAAAATTATCCATTTTAAGCATCATTTTAAGGCTTAAAAATCATCTAAAAATTCCAAAAATTCATTTGTGAAAAAAAAAAACTTCATAACACTATTTTAAATGCTCTAACTAGTTTAAAATTTTGAACTCAAAACTACACTCTTAAGGTTATTTATTTCTAATTTGAAATATGTTTGATTTTATGAGATTTCTTAAGAATAACATACTTCCACACATAAATTCATCAAAATAAAATTTATCCCTAAATCTACATACTAAAATATCTCATAATAACAAATTTCATAATTTTCTAAATATATTTAATATTTTTATAAAATTAAACAAAATAGAATTGAAATTTGACTTACTTGACCGATTAGCTTCCAACCACTAGTGGTGGCCATTAGTATGTTGGCAGCCTTGGGTGGTGGGGGTAAGGTAAGGTGGTGTAGTAGTAGCTGTTCGTTTCCAGGTGGTCATCGGGTGTGGGTTTTCTTCTAAATCCAAACTTACAGGATTATTTTTACTAATATTCTTAGTTTTGTTGTTAAATTTGAGTTAAATCGAACAATTTGTTCGATAGTCCTAAATTCTACGAATTGAACCTTGAATAGCTGATTATAAGACTTACATACAATTCCTTACCCAAGGCCACTAATTTATTTACTAGGCTTAAGACAAATAGGGGGCCAAGTGGTTGGGTTAACAAAAGTAAACCCTCTGCCATTAACTGGGTCCTAAGGCATTTACGGTTAGACCAACTCCAAGTTGGGTAATGTGATTGTTGATGAGAGAGGAGAAGGTACCTTTGTTGTGGGAGAGGTACTTTGCAATGTTTGAAAAATACTTGGAGTATAGGATGCGCCTTCCCTTCAATGACTTTAATAAGGAACTCTTTGATTTCTATCGATATAGTCTAATGCAAGTCCTTCCCAATGGGTAGAGGGTATTAAAGGCGTTCTAGGGGCTATGTGAATATCTAATAATAAGGGTCACTCCAAAACTCTTCAACTACTTTTACATTTGGAAGAGTTTGAATAGATAGACATACCCTTAGAATTGTTTGAGGAAGAAGTTGTTCGAAGGTTTAGTGAATTCTGTTGAAGGTGGCAGGACGAGTTCTTAATGGTAGAGCTGCCGGATCAAGTAGACTTCTAAACATAATGGACTAACTTAATTCGAAATAAAGGTAAGAAGGAGTTAGGGCCTAGTGATACCAAGGCTACAAGAGAGATATAAGTCTTCATGGCCCTAAGAAATGGCTAAGAGATAAATGCCATGGAGGCAATAAAGAGATACCTCAAGTATTCGATCTCTAAGCTCTTCCTTAGCATGAAGAAAGCTATGGTGAAAAAATGGTTGGAAGGTACAAGTTCCTTTTTTTGTGAATAGCCTTTTTTATCATGTTAACATAAGAGTGTAGAACTGTGCTTCATCCAACGTCCTCTTAAGGAGAGGAGGGGGATTCACCTTATCCATGTTGGTTATGTCGAAGTTGGTAAATGATTGTGCTGTACTTTTTTTTATGTTGACTTTTTGTTTAATTAATTGTAGGAAAAAAATTGGTTGAGGAGATACCTTAACTATTGGCCTCCGAATTACTGATGCAACGCCAAGTTAAGGCGAAGCTGATCACTAAAGCAACTGACCTTAAGGGCAAGGGTGTGGGGCCAAGATCAAGGGTAAAAGAGACTAGCAGGGTCAAACTAACTACTCTACCCCAAAGGATTCCTCTTGTTGGTCTCCCCGTAAAGCCATTAGCTATTGAGCCTATGAGCACGATCCTTCCCTTCATCGATTCTGTCTCCACCTCTACACCAATAACAGTAAAGGATGAACTTACCAGTGCTAAAGTATTGGATGTACTGATGCTTGCCCCCTCTAATAAGGGTAAGGAGGAGATAGTCGAGGCCGATGCCTCGATGGAGGTAGTTGGGCAGAACAGGAAAGTTTTCAAAACTACTAAGGATGAGGCCTTCAAAGAAGAAGAAGATAGGGAAGTTGCCTATTAGTCAATCGAATGTGTATGAGTAGCCCTCAAGTCATCTTAACAAATGTACCGATGACCTCAAGGATGTCTTCTATGAAGTCTTGAGTAAGTTCTGATATCTGGGGATAGCATTAGATTCGTTCAAGGATGTGTTGTACGAGTCCCGAAATGAGGAGTTGTGCCTTTGGAGGGTTAAGTCCAAGACCGTAAAGGCTAGGGGGAGGCTCTTAAGGTAAAATTAGGAGGTTCATGGCAACAACATTACATTGCGCCACCAGGCTCTTAGCTTCTAGGCTTTAATGAGATCGTATACCTTCGATGACAAGGCCATCCTTAAAGAGTTGTCAAGGATGGCAAGGGATGCTCCCATGAAGATGGCAGGTCACTTGAGTTCACTCATTCGATAGGTAAGTCTTTGTCTCTTTAAATTGATATCTTTCCTTGTTAACACTGCTTTGGTCACAATTCGTGTACTTCTTTGTAATACCATGGCTAAGTGTTGCTCTAGCTCGAGAACTATAATATGTTGTTGAATGAGTTAAAGGGACTTCATGTTGTGGTGTTTAGCACACAATAAGGCCTAAGGGAGGCAAAGTATTCCTCTAGTAAATATTTAGAAAAGTTTAGTAAGGCTAACTTGTGCCTGCATTGTTCTTATGTGCAAATGATCGTACTTAAGATGAAATTGCAGGAGGCCAAGCAAGGTCGAGCCGATGCTAACAAGAATGCTAAGTGGGCTAATGAACTCAAGACTCGGCTTGAGGACGAACAAAAGACTAAGGCTTAACTCTCTCAAAAGTTAGATGAAGAGAGGAAAGCCAAGGAAGAGCTTGAAAAAGAAAATGCTAAACTGAGGGCGTCAATCTCCAGGCTAAAGACAGAGCTGACAATAAAGGCATTTGACTGTGACAATGCCAAAACAACTTCACTGGAGCTAGTTGGTTAGAAGGTTAGGTTAGCGTAGAAACTCTATGAGCTCCAAAGAGAGATCCTGGAGATGAATGAGATCATCTCCAAATTGTATGGTGGGGAAGTGCTCAGTGAAGCTGCAGTCGATAAGGCCGTCAAAGACTTCTACAAGATGGATCGATGGTTAGAGAAGCTAAAGGATCTCTCCACTATGCGCACTTAGTTTACACAAAACGAGGTATTCTCTCATCATCTTGAGCTCGACCTGAGCTTCCTAGGTTAGTTGGAAGCTTTAACTCATCAAGAGAAAAAGGCTGCCCAAGCAAGACAAAGAGAAGCTACTTGAGTAGCTAACGTGGTTCGAGGTACCCCTTGGATGGTCAAGACACTGCTTCATCCACTTTTACCTCGACAACTCAACAAGAGGTTACTCTTGATTAAGGTCGAAGTGATCCTCTTACTGATTTAAGCCAATAGATCTCAACCCTTCTCTTTGTAACCCTAAGCCAGTCATCTTAAGAGTAGGGGTCATTAATGGATTAGCCCTTCGAATGTATTGAAGGGTTAGATTTTTCAGAGCTTCCATAGTTTGTTAATCTAAGACAATAAGTAGTTCTCCTCATTCCCTTCTTTTTGTACAGCAGGTCAAGATACCAACCTTAATTCTATAAATCCCCTTTTTATTAATGGAATTTGAACCTTTTCATTCGATGTACTTACTTTGCTTTTCGTACTTCAACTTTTGTCAATACTTTTCACTTTTTTGTTCAATAGCATAGCCTGACACTTTAATCATTTGCATATTTAAGGTAAAGTCAGATGTGCATCTATAGGGCAGTTCCTCAATTGTATGAATGGTGTTTCCCCTTGCTAAAGTTACTCAAGGGGGGTCAGGTCAATAGTGTAAGCCCCAAAGTTAAGCCAAATAACCGTAGGATTGAGCTTAGAACCCAAGGTTTAGGGCGATCGGTTAAAAGATCCGATCAAAACAAATTATAAACTATCGAGAAGAATATTAGTAAAAAATGACCCCGTAAACTTAAATTTAAAAAAATAAGTAATAAAATAAGAGATTATAAAATTTTCAAATTTTAAGCATAATAATTGCTAATTACCGAAAAAGCGAAAAGTATAATATAATAACTAATAACTAATAAATTACTAGAAATAAATTATATGTATACTAAAAATTTTAGAATGACCAAAATAATAATTAGGAATGTTCACGTGTACCCCACATGTATTTACATGTACATAAAAATACGCGAAATTACCTAAATTGGCTAAAAACTAAGTAAATAATTAAAGAAAATTATAAAATAATTATGGAAAAATCAGAAAAAATTAGAAGAGGATAAGATGAATCAATATCAGGTCGTGGCATGTCAGGATGAGCAAAAGAAAAATTAACCAATAAAATTTAGGCAACATAAAAGCCAAAAATCAAGGAAAATGGGCAAAGTCTTATTAAATTAATGCATATTAATTACAGCAAATGTCTATAAATAGGGGAAAATTTTCCAGAAGTCATTTGGTCAGTTTAGCATCTGAGAAAAATAAAAACACTGAAAAAATCGAGAGAAAATTTAGAAAATAAAAAAAGAAAAGAAAACTGTACAGATTGGGCAAATGAATCAAACCCACCACTCACCACCACCTGGGACCGAGCCACCACCACCACCACCCTACTCTAGACCCACCGTCTGTGCCGGTCGACAAGCTTGGACGGCCAAAAAGCATCGAACCAGGTGAGTCCCAAAATTGTCCCGATTTTTGTATAATTTTGTAAAATTAGTTATTTTGCCCAGAAAATTATGAAACTTGTTATTATGAGGTTTTATTGTACATAGATATAGGGAAAAATATTTATTTAGTTTAATTATGTCTGAAAATATAGGGTCCTTAACAAATTGTTCAAAACCGAGCATGATTAAACCGGAAGATAAATAGGCTTAGGAGTGTAGTTTGGAGCTCAAAATTTTTTTGTAGGATACTCATATGATGTAGAACAGTGCTATGAAGCCGTTTTTTTTTTAATTAATTTTCGAAATTTTTAAGTTAATTTTTAGCCCTAAAATGATGGAAAAATTGGGTGATTTAGGGTTAATTAGGTGATTAGGATGCTAATTACTTATTTAGATATTAATTATATGTTTAGGGATGTTAATCTCTGATGTAGAAACCTAATCTTAGTTTATGGAGTGTTAAGTGTAAGTAATGAAGATGTTATGTGGTAAATGTAGAAAATTAGGAATATGTAGAATTGAAAATTAATAAATATGGAAATATTAGGGTTATTTAGATAATATTAGAGTAAAAATCAGAATAATATTAAATCTGAATTAAGATTGAATTTTAGGTAATTATATAAAAAAGTAAGATTTTCTCACATCGGGGATAAATCCGATACCCTAATTAGGATTAGCGTGTACCAAATAGCTTAATACTAAATTAAGACCCAATAAAATATTTGAATACTCGAGCTTAATGTGATTAATTTCACATTAGGATTCGAGCATGTTTAAGACTTAGAAATCGAACTAAAATCTAATTTAGAAATCGAACTAAAATCTAATTTAGAAATCGATATGGAAAATCGAACCTAAACCCAACCCCAAACCTAGAATAATTGTAAAAGACTTGATACCTAGATAATTAGACATATTAAACCTTAAACAAAACCTAACAATAAGCATTATAGGATAAAACAAACTTATAATATTTATATGAAAAGCTGAAACCACGTTCGTGTTATAAGGATAATCGGCGATGACCTGAGCAAATCGGACCTCGAGTGAGTGAGCGAAGAGTCGAGGTAAGTTGGGATTAATATAATGCTGTATTTTGGAGGCTTAAGATTATGCTTGGTTGTGCTTGTTAGATAGTTGGATGTGTGCATGTGCTTGATTATGGGTAATACTATGATTCTGTTTGTTGCTATAGCATGCATTGTATGATTTGTGTGAAATGATTGATCACCATAAACTGGACTTAATTAAATATCCGACCAGTAATCATAATCGGACATGCATGGCAACCCATTAGGGGAACTTAGGACTCTCCGGCCAAATACCGACCCCTTCGGAAGGAATAGCGTAGAATTGCAAAATGGTTCCTTCTTCATCCTCAGTCGAACTAAGTAACAGGAGAGGAGGTCACGGCGAGGGTGAAGGCAATGGTTCAAAGGTAGTCGCGAAAGGAGCAAGGTCTCCATTACACAAGCCTGGGTTTGGTCGTGAGCTGTTGCATTAACAGCAACTCCTCAACCCGGATTAGAGCAGGCGCAATTTCTCTAATTTCACGACCAGCCAGACAACGTCGTGCGATGGCATTTGCTTGCACATGCATTGCACCTAATAAATGATTGAAAAACTTGTTGTGTGTATGGTATAGTTTTAAGTCCTCCATCCCTACTTACTGAGCTGTGGTTGCTCACATCCCTATAGACGTCGTGCAGGTGCTGGCCAAGAAGCGGCAACAACTACTCTAAAGCTAGCAACTGCTGGATCCTAGGGAGTGAGGAAAAACATGTGAAGAATAAACATATATTTTATATTTTTAAGGTTTAAGCTTTTACTTTAGAACTTTTCATTTTTGAATAATGTAATAACTAGGAAATATATTTCGGAGAAATATTGTAAACCTTAATTGCAATAACTGTATTATAATATATATATATATATATATATATATTTCCTCACTTTCTTAGATAAATGATTTATTTCAATTACAAACTATTTCCTTCAAAGAGGGTTAGTCGTGGACGCCTTGTGTAGATCAGGTCTAAGATAGCGATTGTAAGGCCAACTTCTATCTTAGGATGGTTTACACTGCGGGGCTGTTACGACTCTGCCGCTTCGGGGCGTGACAAATAACATTTTGACCTACCCGGATAGTGGGAGTTTTTCTATTGTATAAGGGGTGTTTCCCCTTACTAAGGTTACCCAAAGGAGTCAAGTTGATGGTGTTTTGGCTTGCCCAACTAATGGGAGTTCCTTAGTTGTACAAGGAGTGTTTTCCCTTATTGAAGTTACTCGATGGGGGTCAAGTCAGTGGCACTCCAACCTACCTAGTTAGTGGGAGTTCCTTAGTTGTGTAAGAAGTGTTTCCCCTTATTGAAATTACCTAAGGGAGTCAGGTCAATGGCATTCCATTTTGCTCGAATTGTAGGAGTTCCTCAGTTTTGTAAGGGGTGTTTCCCTCTACTAAGGATATCCGAGGGGGTTAAATTAGTAGTGTTCTATCCTACTTGGATAGTAGGAGTTTCTTAGTTATGCAAGGGGTATTTCCCTTTGCTAAGGTGATACGAAGGGGTTAGATCGGTGCTATTCTAACTTGCCTAGATAATGGATTTGTTCACTCTTTGAGGGCTTAGACCTAATATGAGAGTAAGGGAGAGAGAAAAAAGTAAAAAAGTAGAAGATACTTATAAGGAATAGAACTTTTATTGATATTCATGAAAAGATTTACATCTATACATCAATCAAAATATGCTCGAAGGTTATCGGCATTTCAAGTGCATGGGATAAGCTCGCCATCCAATCTTTCCAATCTATATGTTATAATCCCCAAGCTTTCTCTTACTTTGATCGAGTCTTCCCAATTGAGGGCCAACTTGCCTTGTCCTTCTCATGATCCTGTAGCTTCTAGTTTTCAGTAGACCAGGTTGCCAACCTTGAACTCTTTATGTTTGACCTTTTGATCATAATATCTGGTTGCTCGTTGCTGATAAGCAATTACCCGAGCTACAGTAAGGTCTCTAATCTCTTTTATAATGTTGACGTTGGCCTATAGTAAGGACTTGTTGAGGATAGCATTGGAACTTTGAGTCCGAATGTTAGGAAGCTTTAGCTAGATGGGGAAGACTGCATTTAACCCAAACATTAGGCGAAAAGGGGTTTCACCTATAAAGGTACGGTTGGTGGTCTTGTATCCTCATAAAATATTGGGCAACTCATTTGCCTAAGCACCCTAAGCCCAGTCTAGTCTCTTTTTGAAGCTTTCAAAAATGACCTAATTAGCTACTTCAACTTGCCCATTCGATTGAGTGTGGGCGACCGATGTGAAATGTGGCATGATGTGGTGCTTAATGTAGAATTCTCTAAACTTGGGGTTATCGAACTGCTACCCATTATTCATGATGTAGGGGACCTCAAATCGGGAGAGGATGTTATTCCGAACAAATGACTCAACGCTCCTCTTGGTGATCTTGGCTATAGTTTTGGCCTCAACCTACTTGGTAAAATAGTCAACAACTACAATAATGTACTGTTGACCTCCTAAGGCCTTAGGGAAGGCGTCAAGAATGTCAATGCCCCATTAGGAAAACGGCCACGAACTAGTTAGGGGTTGGAGATGGTGTTGGGGGCATAACTAATTGAAGCATACTTTTGATATTAGGGGTACTTCTAAGCTATGGCCTTGGCATCTTACCTCATGGCTGGCTAGTAATATCTAAGCCATAAAGCCTAAATGTAAAGGTCTTGGGATTGGATGTGGTTGTATACTCTAATGTACAGTTCTTTCATGACGTGTAGGCTTTCTTCTGTATAGAGACATCTAAGCAGGGGAAGGATGACTCCTCTACAATATAGGATACCGTCAACCAACATATAGTTAGTAACATGGTATCTTAACTTCTTTGCTTCTCTCTTGTATTCAGGGAGTATGCATTACTCTAAATACCTCCAAATAGGGTCCATCCAGCTTGACTCTGATGGTGTTGCTGTAAGCTCTAAGAACTTTATCGAGCTAAGAGTTATGTTTTTTTTTTTTTTTGGTAAGTACTTTATAATAATCTTCTTGTTCTTTATCTCAAGCTTTTATATCCCTATGGAGACAAGCTTCGACAGTCAGTCTATAGTTGAGTTTTTGGTTTAGGGGATCTTCATGATGTTTAACAAAGGAAACTTAGCTAAGATACTCTTCACTTTCTCTAAGTATCTTGCCATGGTATCGCCTTTGGCCTCATATTCACTCTGCACTTGCCAAAATAGTGGTATAAATGAGTTAAACCAACTCACAAATTATTCAAGTTTAATTTAATATTTATTGAAATTCCCTCGTACTCCAAAAGAAACTAGGTCATTAAGGTTAGGAAGTTCATAAGGAATCTTATGAAATGCATGGCTCTATTGAGATATCTTAAGCTTGGGTAAATTTAATCCAATTTGTGTATTTATACATATGACAATTGTAAAATAAATTGAACAAAAGGTTTGGATGTGAAGATAGATGTCAAATAAGCTTACACTTTTAAATCCAACTCTAGCAACATGTTTCACACTTTCAAAGTTGACTCTAAAATCTGATCCACATGTTTAGGAATTTGCTTAACACTTTTAAAACGCTTAAAGGGTCTAAGGGTCTAGATTTTTAAAGCCATGTCCATGAAACATTAGGGATCAAGACTTTTAAAAATAACTTTATGGGGTGTGTAAGGTTGCACACTTCAAATGACTCTGGGGATTTAATCTTGTGTCATCATTAGGTAATACTTCATAGCTAGTTATGATCAAGTAAATTAAACAGGAATATACGCAAGTTTTGTTGAATGTTGATTGATCCATTAAGCTATCTTTAGCACATGGTTATGTATGAATATGTTGGTTAGCACTTGGCAAGTAAGCATTTGCTGGGTTTTATACTCACCACTAGTAGACGACAAACTTGCGATGCGTATCAAAATTAAAAAAGAAATACTATAAGTACTTCATTCCTTAAAAAAGAAAATTACTTAAAAATGTTTTATCATTTTTATTATTATAATTTATCATTTTCGTTAACTTAGTTATAATACTTTCATTTAATTTTTTTTTGTCTCGTTTTGACAATTGTATTTTTACCTTTATTTTTAGTAGCATTGATGGAAGAATCAATATGACAAAAGAACATAATCGTTTTTTTTTTTTTAAGTAACAACCTAAAGGCTTAAGATATAACTAAAAGCTATGTTGAGTCTATTAAGCGTGATTTTTTTCTTAGTTTTTATAAATAAGTTTTTTTTAAGCTAATCAATATTAAATCTTACCCATTTAATATTAACCCTTGATTAAGGTTTAAAGAAAATTAATTCTTTTATATTTTGAAAATGTTTTTAGAGTCATTACTTAATCGAAGTAAAAAAAAAAATAGTTAAATTATAACCAATTCGGTGAATTGGTTATAATTTAGCTATCGATCTTTCGATAAAACCAAATTTATAAAATGGTTTTGAGAACTGGAAAAACAAGTCTGAAGGTTAAGCTTTTTAAACCCTTACGAATACTATTAATTTTCTAAATTTAGATTTAATCCCTTAAAATTACCTTTCAAAAACTATCGTAAAAGAATGAAATTTAATCATTGGTTAATGAATTGAATAATTTAAATTAAAGTGGAAAAATAGATTTTATTATTTTTTACGTCACCTCGGAGATACCTACATACTCACTATTTAGGATTAGACATACGTAATTCTTTTTTTTTTTTGTAAAATTTTGGTGTGTTGAATTCATTTTAATTTTGAAAACAATCGAGTTTATATTTTTAAGTAGATTCAATTTTATTAAAAAGTCCTAAATCGAGGCTTTATTGGTGGAAAGTTCTTAAAAATGTCCTAATTTAAAAAAAAAAAGATCATTTACTTTTATATATTATAGAAAACCAATTTTTTAAGTATCAAAATGATTTTTATTCACTAACATATTTATTTATATATTTTTTATTATTTATTTTATATTATTTATTTAATTATTTTATTTTATCTATTCCTATTTGCGCTTTAATTGAAAATAAAAAGATAAATTAAGTTTTTTTTTTTTGCTTTTCTCCTCTTTTTCTCTTTTTTTTTTCCTTTTTTTTGTTACAATACAAATGTAATTACGAAAAATGAATAATAACAAAAAAAAAAAAGAGAACCGAACTGAAACAACAAAATTAAGTACTAAAAGAGAATGCTTCAGACTAGATCAGCAATGTAGGTTAAGTGTTGGCTTGGACACGGGTCGGATCCAGTTGCAAGTCAAACTTTAGGACAATCTTTGAGTCGTTAGGTCGCATACAAGGAAGTAGCAGCTACTGCAAGAAGCTTCTCCAATCAACTTTAGTGCCAAAATGAAGTGGTGAAGACGGTTTCGTGATTACGTTATTGGACAATTGGGGTGGGGGTGGGGGTGGTGGTAGGTAGGGAGGTCATCATAGTGTTTGGTAGTAGATTTAGGTGTCATCCGAGTTAGGCAATTTGGGTTGGTTAAGAAAGAGAGGTGCATGAGCTATTACAATGGCCGTTGGAGCTTGTGGACGCATTGGCCTGGCATCGTTGGGTGTTGCAAGTGTTGAGGTGGTGTTAGGTTAGGCTTAAGTGCGACCGTAGGTGATGGTTCGTATAGGCTAGTGGCAGCGACGAGGATTTACTTGGCTAAAGTGGCTAAAGGTTATGATAGATGAGAAAGGAGTTAGGTTTGGGGTTTCATGACACAGCGAGGTTAGCCATGGTATTGGATTCGAGCAGCAATAGTTAGAGAAAGGCAAATTGTAGAGAGAGAGAGAGAGTTGATGTAGTTGGCTTAGAGAGAGAGTAAGAGAGTTCTTGGGAGTGAGAGAAAGTGATTCCTAATGTCCAAACAGGGATGGGAAGGGTCCAATTTATAATATTTCATGTTTGAATAAGCTTGGAAAGTCCATTAATGGCCAATTTGGGCATGAATGCATGACTTCGAATTTTGAGTTTTTTCCAGTTTTGAGAGTCGATTTAGGCATGAAAACGATTGAATCTAGACTTATTTTTGGACTTAATTCAAAGAAGGCCATGTATGGAATAAGATCAAACTAAGAAATCATACGAGTGTATATAGAATTTACGTAGAAAATTGAGTTAAAGTGAGGGGGGTAAGCTTATTTTCAGGTGGGAAAGAGGAGGAAATCAAGGAAAGGAGAAAGAAATAAAAGGGAAAGTGCTAACTTGGTGTTGATGTGGCACCACATTAGCCGTAAGGCTAAATTATGCTGTGCCACTTGTCCAATATGTAGCCAAAGCTGATGTATCGTGTACCATGTGTTAGATACGTGGTGAAGATGCTAACATAGCATCCACATGGTACCACATCATCAGTAGGGTGAGTGTCATTGTGCTACGTGTCTTGATGTGACACGTAATTGATGACATGGTGTTGATGTGTCCGTGTGTTGTGGGTGATATGACAATGTGCTTTGAAAAAAAAAAAAAACGTATTCAATACTTTTGATGAGATTCGAACCCAATACTTCCAATGCAAATGTTCAAGTGCTTATTTGTTAGGCGGTTGGCCTATACCTTATTCATATGTACAATTATATATGGACTAGGTCAATTTAGACTATATTTAAATCTAAACTTTGGTCCAACGGTTCTCTCCTCAAAATACTTAAATCTAAACTATTTTATTATAATTCAACATTTTTTTCTAAATTTTCCTAAAATCCTCCATTTTTTTTTATTTTTTGTGACTTTTCCAATTTTCCTTTTTTTTTTTGTATCTTTTCTAAATTTTCTTATTTTTTTGTAATATCCTAAATTTTTCATTTTTTTTTATTTTTCCAAATTTCTTTTTATTTTCCTAAATTTTCCATTTTTTGTATTTTTTTCGAATTTCTTTCTTTTTTGTTTTTCCTAAATTAGGACTCTTTATCCTAACATAAAAATTTTTAAAAATAAAAGGGAGGAGAGCACAAAAATAAGGTGTCTACATAGTCAATTTTGAACCAAAACTTTAAATTTTCTAATCAAAATAAAGTTAGAACATATTATCTCGACTTAACTTATTTATACCCAAATTCTAACCTATTTTGTAGGCTAAAGTATTAATAAAACTTCATTTTTCTATTTATGTCCGCTCTTTCTTCCTTAGCTTATTAAGGTTATGGTTAATATAAAACCAATTAATCTCATTTTTCAATAATCAACACAATTGAATGTTACCATATAAATACACACATTCAATTTTCCTTAGACTTCTTACAACTTTTAGCTAACTTTATCATAAAATTAGACCCTTTTAAGTCGAAAAATAATTTATTAGAAGTGATATACTATGTGTAAAACTTAGCGGTAGATAAAAACAATTGAGAAATTCAATATGTATATCACCATATTAAAAAAAATAATATAGGTAAAGATAAATACTCATATGTGTTAAAATTTTATTTATATATATCTACCAATTAATTAGGCATGTAGCATATTTCTTCTAATAAAACCTTTATTCTCGAGTATAAATGATTTCCCTATTAACTTGCAACACATCTACTCTTGTGCGACATTTTTGTTATTTCTATTTCTGCTCTTTGATCTTTTCCTAAACCATTTTTCTCGTTGAAGATTGTTGAAGCACCATGCGTGGGGTGGGGAAAGAGAGGAAGAAAGAAACAAAGGATGAAAAAAGAAACAAAGACGTCTGTCTGTTTGATGCTGAATTTTTATTTTTTATATCAAAAGAGTAGTTTCTAGGATTAACGGTTACAATTATAATAAATCTCATACATAGATTTTTAAAAGATGATGAATATAATTATCCCTTTTTTAGTATAATCCGATTCAATCCATTCTAATTATGAAGTATAAACCATTTGATACTCCTTTCATCGTATCATATTATTAAAATAAAGTTTATGAACTCGATATATCGTCACATAATACCTAACTCTACTTAGTTTTTACGCATTAGAAAATAGTAAGTAGTCATTTTCATCACACATCTGCTAAGGAAAATGCCTGTCTGTTACCTATGCCCTGGGGCAAAATTTCTCCGGAATTATCTGCATGAAAAGATACTAAAATACTGAAGTCTTTAAAACATGATTATCCCCTGTACAATATCTCACATTCCTATGCATTCCGAGAATAATCCTAGAAAGAAATACGATTTCCAACCTTCTACCTAATTTTCACGAACCAACCAATGTTGTGGGACCATCAAATTATTTTACAGGTTATCTCCTTAGTACTTATTTATGTTTGTTAAGAAGTGGGGATAATGTTGTAAAATATAATATAATAAAGTCATTAAAAGTTAAAATCCATAATCCTGTAGGCATCATCAGTGAGGGACAGAATAAATTTCAATTTCTTTATTATAAGCTCCTATTATATATCGAAATCTAAAATAAGAATAGATTTTAAATCATAAATCGATTTAAACCTGACTTATCGATTCATAATTTAAGAACTAGTTTGAGAGTTTCGAGTCTACACTAAAAAGGATCAGCTAGGTTAAATTGAGAGCAAAAATAAAAAAAAAAAAATATATATATATATAATACATAGTATTTTTTCTTTTTTATTTTGTTATATATATCATATTATATATATGCATATATTGCATAAATTATGTACATGTATAATTTGCACATAAAATGTACATATTACACTTTATATATATATGTAAATATAATATATATAAATACATATTGTGCATATATGCTTATATAATATATTATATGCAAATGGATAAAAAAGTTAAATAAATGCAGAAAAGAAAACTATTCGGTTTTTGGGCCCAAAAACCAGCCATAAATCAATAGGTTTGTTGAACCAGCTTTAGGTGAGCCGATTACAATACAACATTGGACTTTGGGCTAGGTTGAACCATTCCCTAGTTCTAGGTGTGCCCAATATCTTAAGGGTCTAAGCAATTACCAAAAATTCTTTCCAATTTTAGTTATATTTTTAAAGAATAAGTAAATACATGGAAAAAATGTAGATATTTTATTTAATGTATTAACAAGTATATTACGGTAGTAATATAATAGACAACCATCATCACTTCCATTTGCTTGAGCTTTAACTTATCACGATCCCATCTTAAATATGGAGATGTCTCCAATTAGTTCTTTGTCAAACTGGCCTACAGTATAGATTGTTACTGGAGAAGTTATTTTCACTGGAGGCCGCCATTATTATCTATTTATACCTGTTACGAAAATTGAGGATAATGTTGTAAAATTTAACAAGGTCTCAATAGATAGGTATCCTAGTCACTAGAAATTATAGATTGACTTATTTAAGAGTGATTGTATGATATAACCACTTTGCAGTTAGGTTAAATCGTTTTAAATTATAGTAATTTAAAATAAGTTTTTATAACTCAAAAATTAACTACACTACATAGTTATTTTTTAGTGATTACATTGTAACATCCCCTCCCTCCTAATCACCTATTTAAGACAATAAAACTTTTTTTCTATTTTCTTTATTTTATATAAGAGCAAACTTATTATAATTTCCTCAACATGCGCTTGAAAACATTTTTAATATAATATAAAAAGCCATCATGACTTCCACTTATTTGAGCCTTCATTGAACATATATCATCGAAAGTCTACCAATTAGTTCTTGTCAAAATGGCCTACACAGCAGATTGTTGTGGTTTTTTTTTTTTTTTTTTTTCCTTCCTTCCCCTGCTTTCCCTATTTAATGTGATAGATATAATGAAGGTTATATATGGATCATTATGAATACAAAGACCCACATTCTCCACTTACATTGCTTCTAAGATTCACAAAGAGAAGTCCTCAATAAAACAAGATTTATTCAGAGCCACTGTAATTGGAGCATCATACTTTATTTAGCCTCAATGCCATAATGAAAACGTTGTGCATTTGCTATATTTCCATTGTCTAGAGCATGGACTATCCAAACGTAGTTAAACTCTTAAAAGTGATGTGAAATAAGGGTCCAAATTTTGCCCCTAGGAAAGTGTTTTCACACATTTCCATTTTTTTTTTTTTTTCATAAAGTACATATTCAGTCTTGTAAGCATTTTTTTTTTTTAATTTTAAATTTTTCCCTCTTTTTATTCTACACATTGACTTGTTAGCAATAAATAATTTCATTTTATTATTTTGTATCTCCTTTTTTTTTCTCTTCTCATCGTATTTCTTTATTATGGATTATCCCTAAATCATTGTTTCCTTGTATTGGATATCCAGGATCCTCATTGCATTTATTAGAAGGGGTTGATTTGATCTCCATCTCCATCCATACTTCCTTGGTGATGCAATCCTGTTTCCTCAAAGACCCCATACTCCTCGATCCTAGAAAACCAAACTTAGGACAGGTACCAAAAGGTAAATCAAGGCCAAGTGATCGATCGATGTAATAAAGAGATATTTAACGATGAGCCTATACTTGTTGGAGAGATCGATTCCCTGATCTAGTAGTGAAAATACATGAAAATTTTTCTTTTTAGAAAGCGATTGTTACTGATTCTCAAATATAATGCAGAATTTGAAAGGGTCTAGGACAGAATATCCTAACACTGTACCAGTTGGACCAGTGAAGCTTCAGAGTCCCGACGGTACTTATTCAGAAATTTTAAAGTTTGGGTTGACGTGCGATAGCACGAGGGAATCTGATGGGATAAGGTCTCTGTCTTCCCCCAACTACAACAATGAATGCCATCATTCAAATTTCAATACAAACAAAGATTTCAGTCCATTCACGCATCACTATGAAAGTGAGAAGCACTCATTTATTATTCCATTTCCATAATTATCTTCTTGTCCTATTACTCCACAAAGTCAATCCCTGGAAAATTCCTTTTTAAAAAAAAAAAAAAAATTAAAAAGAAATAAAAAGAAAATGCCAACTTATTAGAAAATCTGGAATTTAATTTTCATTGTGGTGTCGGACTCCCTATGTTATATGAAATTAAGGGCATGAGACTCAACTGGAAAAGGGTCCAATAATTAATCGCGAATATATGGGGATATACCGATACGATTAAAGTATAAGGTATTCTAAAATATTTGAAAAGTCATTCTTCTAATTTGGTTGTTAGTAATTTATACTATGCAAAGATATAATCAAAACATAAACGTATAACCATTTATAAACCAGAAAACCTACTTAAAACCCTTGAGCCCTAACATTTAAGTTACCTATCACCCGTTCCCCTTGCCCACCCACTCACTTAGTGCCTTGTTGCTAGTGCTGTAACGAGCCAAATCTACTTCCAAATCATCCCGAGTTCAACTCTATGTTTACTATAATTTAATATGTCAATATTCCACTTGAATTCAAGTAACTTATCCAGTTATGTACAAGTTTCATATACTTGCCTTGACTAGCTCACAAGCTTGACTAGGCTTGAATGAAGTTAATAATGAAGTTCGAATCAACTTTTTATGTTAATTTTATTGTGATTAAAAGAAAAGTATTTTCTATAGAAAACTCGAGCTTAAACGAGCCAAGTAAGTTGTGTTTGAGCTTGTTAGGAGCCATTTTAAGTCAAACTAAAGTTTAAATTTTAAACTTATATCGAGTTTAGGTTGAGCTTAAATTTTGACATTTCAAGTCAAACTCAATTTTTTAATTTTTGAGTTAAGTTTAAACTTAAATTTAAACATTGTACCATATCAACTTGACTATTCATAATCCTAGTTATTGCTTCCTTCAATAATTAAGTTAAGCAAGAACCTAGCATCTCTATGACTACCCCTAATTAAACTTGGTAACCGGAACAAATTATCAAACTACCGATGAAGTATCCTATATCCATTCTCACATGAGGCCTAAACTTCAAATCTCATATTTAGGGGGAGAATTATAGTGAAAAGAATTAATATTTAGAGGTAAGTTTAATTAAGAGATTAATATTTCAAAAAATTCAAAAAAGAGATCAATATTTTACAAAATAATTAAAACAAAAAATTCATAATAATCAATTCATAAAATTGTTTTAACTACTTTGTGAAACATTCATCTCTTATTTGAATTTTTCTAAATATTAATTTTTTATTTAAACTATTTTATAAAACGTCTATCTTTTATTTAAAATTTTCTAAATATTGATCCCTTTATATGAACTTATCTTTAAATATTGATTATCTCCATTGTAATTCTTCTCATATTTAGGCTAGTAATTAATGTTAACACATCATGTCTTATGTCCATATTTTAAAGGGTTTCATCTCTTAAAAATCTCAACCCATGGTAAAATTCATTTATTAATCATTTTATAAAATCTAGTCTCGTACCTCAACCATTTTAGTAAACGTGTGTTTTATCTAGAAGGAACCCATTTATTAATCAAAAAGCTGTAATTAAATTTCTAAAATAGTTATAAATACATAGAAAAATGTCGATCGTAAAATTAATATTTTGCATATAGAAACAACATAGTCTTAATACTTAAATATGAGATTACAACTCAACAAAAATTTAATAAAATCAAATCAAATAGAGCGAATCTAAATATCGATTGACTACGTAATATTATGGTATTAAGTTGATCCATATCTCAATGAGATATTAGTATTACTGGTAATTTTCTTAGAGAGATAATAAAAAAAATTATATATAAAGAAATTGTACTAAGAAAAAGTAGTGTTGAAATATATATATAAAAAAAAGAGAAACATTTATAAAAATAATTTAGTTTATTACCTTTTCCATGAAGTCAATCCTTACAAGAAAGTACTTTTGTAGAATTTGACCTCAATGAGCTGCAATGATCAAGATTCAATCTTTAGTACTAAATGTAGATTGCGAAGCTACCATAAATATCGATATACTTAAAATATTATATGCTATTTTGCAACTAGAGGATATTGGGATTTATTAGTTTTCCAATAACTCAATATACCTTTGATATTTACATGCTTTTAAAAGATTAGAATTTTTAAATATGATAATAATTATAAATATAAAAAATGAAAAAAATTATAGTACAATATATATTTGTAGAGGATAAGATTATTCGAAAGTTATCAATCTCGTTCATCATTAATAGAATCCTAAGCTCTCAACTTATTGCAACTATATTTGGATATATAGTTATGACATCTTCTTGATTTATTTATTAAAAACAGAAAATAATGCTTTTATAACTTTTAAAATATTAGTTATTTTTATATTAAATTAGTTCACAGAAGAACTTGAACTTGTTTATAAGATCTTTTTAATAAATGAGTCCACAAACAGGCATAGGACCAGAATCCAAACTTTAAATACAAATTTTATTGTGTTTAAACAAGTATCACTTATATATATTTTATATCGATATTTTTCATATACAAATATTTTTATAATCATATTATACTATATTTGAATTTGTAAATCGAATCTCGAATTAGGTCAATATATCGTCTCGTATCTTAATGGATACAGAGTTTTACTGTTTGCCATCTATATTCAACTTCCTTTCTCTCTTTCCTTTTTATTTTTTATTTTTTAACCAACATCGATAGGGACTCTTGTTTGCTTAAAATATCAATAGTTCTCCTTTTATGTTATAGGCTCCCAGTCACAGGTTTGCTTGTTCTTCCCACGAGAAACACAAGATCTGCTTTCTAAAGGAGCTTAAATTCTGCAGGTTACCAGGCACAGTATATCATATCCGTAAATCTGCATGTGCAAGATAAAAAAGGTTCCGCATATATTTGTGAAAGTTTAGAAACCGGAGGAATTTAATAGATAAATATTAATAACGTAAAAAATTATAAAAACATTAAAATTATATCACATATATAACATGTGATATTATTGTTAATATGAACATGTGATATAAGTGTTATATTAACCTTGCATTTATGTTCTATGTAAAACATACGATATTAGTGTTAATACATATAGATGATATGGATTCTTTAAGTTGCATATTGTAGATGTGATTTCATTGTAATTTATAAAGTTGTATATTTAAGATGCTATATAATAATGGTATTTGTATAATTTTTTTTATATAATTCATATTTAGGTAATCTTTTCTTTTAGGATCGGTAGACATTTCCTGCGTAAAGAAATGCACCACTTCCCTTTAAAAATAAGTATTATTTCGTTTGCATTTCCATTTTTAGCCCAAAAAATTAAAAAAAAAATAAAAAGAAAGAAAGAAAAGAATTATTCAATGTATGTACTGCACAACTGCTACCAGCATGATGATCAAGCCTTAGATTTGGTAACTTTTGACTGCCTTCCCACCTATGCCCTAGTTTTGGTTGAATTATTCATTTTCTTTGAATATGAGCCTTAGTTTACCCCACCAAGTCAGAAGAATCCAAATTTCTAGATCTATTTTATAACAAGTTGGTATATTATTTAGAGTCTTGATGTCCGGATATGATAATAATCGAACCGGGTACGTTTAGATACATAAACCTCGTATTCATGCACCGGTTAAAAATAGCTTCCACCTTGTAGGTTGCTTAAGAAGGGTCTATTATATTTTCTAAATATGCTGCCTGCCTGTCACATGAATAGAACACAGATCTTGAATTTACTGTGTGCTTGAAGAATCTATTATCTTTCATTGATAAAACTATTACAACTTTGACAATGGTGTCAGAGAACATAAAACACCATATGCCCTTCTAATGCTGTAGTACTCTGTTGAGGAATTAGATACACTATAGAGCAGAATATCTCAAGCTAGAATCAAAATTCACATGTTTTAAGGATCATATCATTTATTATATGGGTAGACAAATATAAATAAGCATGCCACAATCAAACTGTAGATCAAAAAGTCTTGATATGAGTGCAACTTTGTCCCAAGAACCCTATATTTCAATGAAAGAATTGTATGTATGTACCAAGAAGAATGGTAACATGTAGACATGAACCTGTTATTACATCTACAAAACAGGTACAGAAATGGACATTCGGACTGAGACCTCATTGGCAAAACTCGTATCTCTATTCGAAGCCGAACTACCCGCGAAAGCGTATCCTACACCCAACCCACCAAAGTGCAGGGAGGCGCTCTCACACCTCTGAAATACCCTGGCAAGTGATGCCGCCTTTCTTCTTGCCCGTTTGGTGCCCGTAAATAGCAGGCTATGAAGCAACCCCGCCAATGCTGGTGTTCTAACCACTCTCTCGGTTGCAGCAGCCCCTCCGCAGCGGCAAAACTCAAGCAATGCTGCAACAGCATTCTCTTTACCCCTTGGTGTTCCACAGCGCATCATTCCGATCAACCCTGCGACAGATGCTTCCTCGTTTGCTACTGCTTCAGTCCCGATCGGCTGCTTAACGATCAATGCTAAAGCACCGGCTGCCTCCTCATCTACCCCTTCATTGCTCAAAGCTCCAACGAGAGCATTCACCGCTCCCCCTTCGATCAGTCTTGCACAATTCTCCGTGTGGGTGGACAGATTGAACAAAGCTGTAACAGCGTCTTTCTTTCCTCTGGGCGTCCCCTCCCTCAGTAAACCTGCCAGGGCTTCAACGGCACCATTCTCATCCGCTATTCTCTTCTTATAATCGTGAACCGCAGAGAGGCTGAACAATGTCGCTGCAGCATTTTCCCTTGCTTCTGTCGTGCGGCCAAGTCTCAAGACATCAACGATCAACCGCAAGCACCCTTTCTCATCTATAATCCGGCTTTTATTCTTATCATATATCGACAAATTGAGCATTGCTGTAACAGAAATCTCCTGAGCCATGGGATCGGTTGATGAAAGCAATTCCTTTAGATGGGGAATCGCACCAGCTTCCGCGATAAAAGCACGGTTTTCTTTCCCTGTCTTCGCTAACAACCGTATCTCTCTAGCAGCAACTGTCTTTACCCTCGGAGAACCAGTGGCAAGCTGTTGAACAAGAAGAGCTGCTGCTGCTTTATTAGCTTCAAGCGCCGCTCTGGTAGGAGAAGCAGCTGCAAATGCTTCTGCGGCTGCATCAGCAGCTTCCAGAGGATCATAAGGAATTCCATGAGCGGCACACCACTGCATGATCAAATTCCTGAGCGCACGATTGGGAACAAGGCGGGTATGAGCAAGCCATTGCCCTGTTTTAGGACATGTGGAGTGCCCTTCTTCCATCCACCTCGAGATTGAACTCCTATCATAAGTTTGTCCTGTTGAAATTATCACGGGGTCTCGCATCAAATCCAATGATATTGGACAACAGAAATCCTTTGGAATGGTGACAAAGGTATCCGCAATTTCCTGTGTCATCAACCCTCTTCTATGCTTTCTCAAGCGTCCGCATTTCAATTCGACTTCATCCTCTTCAAATCCACAAAGCAAAAACCTGGAATACCTCGTCAGCGCGACAAATCCATTAAGCACAGAAGCTGCAGGCTCAACATCCCCATCATGGTTCACAATCTGTTCCTCCAAGAATTCGATCTCCGCCCTAAAACTCTTGGCGCTTCCAATCCCCAAATTATCAACAAAGAAAATCCACAGCTCTACAGGGTTTGGTATCCTTCCATTCTCAAACTCGTCGAGGAAGGCAAACAGCTGATGACGCAAGGCCTCATCCTTCTTATCGATATAAAACCGCGACCGTCTTGATTGGTTTTTCAACAATTCAATCTGTTCTTTCACATCCTCACCCAACTCAACACCGTCTATTGGAAAAACATCCAAAAGGGTATGTATCTCCTGATTCAGATCATGGAAATAACCCGATATTGAATGATTTTGAAGCAACAACCACAACTTACTCGATTCCGTGCAATAATCAAGCAATATTTTCGATCGATACAACAACAAGTACATCTCTTTAAAGCACAAAGCAACCGTTCTCGACAAATTCAATTCACTATCCTTCAAACATTCAAGAAGGATCACAACCACTTCGATTTTACGAAGCAAAGAACGAGAATTATTGCGTTGGAAGCACAGGGACTTACCGGAAAAGGTGGAAACCAACTCGGCTGAAATTGAAGCTAGGGTTTGAATTAGGGTTAGGTCTGTTAGGTCAACTGGAGCTAAGAAAGCCTCCAAAGATGGAGATCTTCGACGTCTAAGAGATGAAAATATTGCCGCTGTGGCCATTTAATGAACAAAACTATGAACTTTATATGAAAATTCAAGCTTTGCGTGACAAAGTTTTAACCTTTATTGGGGTTTATGACCAAAAATTGGACAAAAAGACCCTAATTTGCAATGTAATTATGGAAATAAACAAGATGAGTATTGAGAAATAAGCTTTTTCCCAAAAACCCAAGATTTAGTTTTCTAAGTAAACTCGAAATTGAGTGGAAATGAATAAACCTGTCTTCTTGTTCTTCTTCTTCTTATTGTTTGTGGTAGTGAAAGTTAGGGCTCTTATTGAGTATTAGAGAAATCGGGTATGCGTTCTATGGTTTGTGGGTCTGGGATGTTTTTCTTATTGTTCAATGGCTGAATGAATGAATCCGCGTTTCGATGGAGAAAAAGGAAGCAGAGGCTGAACTTCCAATGACTTTTCACTTTCTCTTTGAAACTGACATCGGGAATACTCACGCTTGTTAAGACTTAAAAATGTAAAATTAATATATTTTTTATAAACGGTGGACTCAACTTTAAAAAAATGAAAAAAAATATATATATGCATTTTATATTTAATAAGCGTTTAAAATACTCTCTGCGCTCTCTTGCTCCATCTTGGAACGGGAGGAAGACTTTTCTTAATGGTAGGTTTGACAATCTATTATCCTGAACTGTGTCCATTCATTTGTTCTTTTATCCTTTTTCTTCATCTATTTGGTACCATCCTCTTCTCTTCCTACCTACTGGCCATTCTACGGTTTCTGTTTTACTGGGCTGTTCCTTTTTTTTTCTTTTTCTTTTTCTTTTTTTTCAATTTCACTGCTTCAGTCGAATAAATGTAAATCTAAAGGGTAAAGGCTTATTGGCTTTTGTTCCTGCAAATTAGCTTGGAGTTCACCGCATATTCATATCCAATATAAGTATATAAAAGCTCCAAAATCCTCAAAACATTTAAAAAGACTAATATTATATAACTAATAGATTATAACCTATTTACAATATTCTTCCATGCACTACCATCAAACCTAATTTCAAATTCTGACGCCAAAATACACTCTTTAAGCTCTTCTTCATCTACTAAAAAAAAAAAAAAAAAGTATCTCCAAAAAGGGTGAGCAAAATTCTAATATGTGGATAGACAAACTCATGCGGATGATGCATAGATGCAAAACATACATAACATATTAATGCAACACTTATTGGATATGATGTTTTATATTAATCATTCAAGGTATACTATTTAAAATTATATGCATCTAATGCTGAACTTTCAATCACTCATGACACCAATGTATGGTATATGCATATGTATATATAATATACACATCCTATATATATATATATATTTGAAATTAATAAAAAAAATCACATCCTCTGTTGGACAACGTCAGGCGGCCATTAATATATCAATCAACTCACAAGCATCCCTATAAGCATTCCAATTCTTCTAGTATGACCTATTTTAACCATGTAGTAAGAAGATCTTGACATTACGGTGGTAATTCATATTCAAATGCTCAATTTGAATCTTGATGTTATTGTAAAAATTACATAAAGTTAAATATACATCATAAATAATTAATTTTAGTCACAACCGTATTAATTTATATCATACTTATTTTTTTTGTTGAGTACTATATCAATTTTATTTTATTTTTTCTCTATAATATGTTCCGATGTCTTATTTATATTCATATCATTATACTACTTCAATAGTACGACATTCTTCTGCCAACATTTTTGTGTTTTTCAATTCCATCAATCCAACACTTTTATTTATGTATAAGGGAAATAAAAAGGGCTCGTATTTTATACAATTTTAATAAATTGTACCCAAAAGTTCGTTAAAAATCTTCTTTTCGATTGCGTTATAAACAATCTTGGTGATAATTGGTATTGTAGAGTTAAAAAGAAAAAAGACATATTATCTATTATGTTATAATGGCATAAAAAGAAAAACATTTATTAAGGGATTCACTCAATTTATATGTTGATACAACCATATTGGATACTCATTACACATATCAATACGTCTAGAAGAAAATATGGAACCAGATGCAGGACAAAAATATGATAAATTTAGACAATAATTAGCTCTTGATATTATTATGTACATATATATATGTATATATATATATTCGAATTATTAAAGTGGACGGACCTACAAATTTTTAATTTTTCATTTTACATGATGAGTATTTTATTTCTAGAAACTAATTTGTATCTTATTGTAATATTCCTTAAGTAGAAGATAAAAGAAATTCCAATATTAAAACGCCTTTTAATAAAGCGATTAGAGTTTATTGAAACTCCAATGTTATGCTTGCTTAGTGGGGTACATTCTTAAGATAGGTGATCTTCTAAAAAGTAGCGTATCACACCAAAGCGAATAACATCATATTGCAGTTGTAATTTAAAATTCATTGACACTTTAGGGTTAATCGTACTTATTGGAGACTCTTTTTAAGATATGTGACCTCTTAAAAAATACCTGACACCAAAGATAAAATCATGTAATGTATTGTATTAAAGTGACCAATATCTTGATAAAAAGAGTTCTAATGGAATAACTACACTCACTAATTCATGATCTCACCACCATTTCTCAACCCTTTTCATTAATGCACTACCCAACCAATATAATTATTTATAAAGAATATATGTATAGTTATTGAGAGTATTTATGAAATTACTATTATGGGCTTAAAATATAATTAAACATTGTAATAACTCTTTCATAAAAAATAAGAGGAGATTAAAACTACAGTTATACCAAAGTAAAGAGGCTATGCACAACATAATCTAAATAGAAGGTATCTATAAAAATAATTGCGCCGAAGTATACTTGTCATTTCTCCTTTGAGAAATCATTTAATGAGTAATAAACACCACATGTTATATATATATAATGCGTAAAAGGTTGATAATTTATATTATCGTGCCATATCTTGTTTCCGTGTTTAAACGGATCGTGTTCAAATGGATCATGTTCGGAAAACTTGAACTCGTGACACAACTCATTTATTAATTGTATATAAAAATCTATGCTCATGATCTAGCGTATCTCATGACCGTTAGACCCATTTATATTAGGCTTGGCAATTGTGTTGTGTTACCATATTGTTTTTCAATTATCTTAGATTTAATACTATTTATCGATTAAAAAGTTATAATTAAATTTATAAAATATTTATAAATATAAAGGAAAAAAAACTACCATAATAGTTAAATTTTATAAAGATAAATAACATAGTATATTTATACTTAATACAAAACTACGACCTAACTAAAATTATAGTACATCTTACCGAATATAAAAAAATTAAAAATTTAAATTCATAACATTACTAAACGAAGTAGAATCATCTATTAAATAAATATTAGTATTACATCACTGTTAATTTCCAAATTTATCGTATTTTCAAAGGAGACTATCAAAGAATCTATACATAAATTTGTAATCTTTTACCCATTTAAACTTATGATATGATATAAAGAATATATAATAGCACTAAATTTAAGTTATACAAAGTCACTAAATTAAATAAAGTCGTGACTTAAATGAATATTAAAATTACTGTTAGTATTAATTTCCAAATCTATCAGATTGTCTGTTAAACTTTAAAGGAGACTATTAAAGAATCTATGCATAAGTTTATAATGTTTTTGTCGAGGGAAAAATCTAAAAAAGTCCTTAACATTTCACATTTTTACGAATCAGTCCTTAATCTTTTATTTAATCCATTTTAGTCATCACTCTTTTCAAATCATATTAAATAAATCAATTTTCGGTTACCGTAGATACATGTCAGCATATAATTAGCACATGTAAGTATAAAAAAGTTCTTAACATTTACTTATATATACAAATCGGTTCTTAATTACTTATATATACAAATTAATATTTAACCTTTTTTTTTCATTTAGTCCATTTTAGTTCTCAATATATCTACACATGATAGAAAAACTAATGGATGGATTTTTTTGTAAATTTATTAAAAAGTTAATAATTAAAATAGACTAAATGAAAGGTTAAGGACTGATTCGTATACACAAATAAACATTATGAATTTTTTTGTACTTTTCTCTTTTGTCTATTTAAACTACATTATAGCAAAAAGAATTATAGCTAAAAATAGTGAATTTCGTATATTTAACTGAGATCTTTGACTCTAAAAAAAATGATTTATATAATAAAATACAAATACGAAAAAATGTATAGCATATTTCATATCTGAATCTAGAGCTTGATCCAAACTCGAACACAAATTTAACCTTATTTAAGCAAGTCTAACCTGTTTATTTCTCGTATTGATTTTTTTTTATACACTAATCAATTTAAATCATATTATATTATATTGTATCATATCCAAATCTATCGTGTTCGAGACCTTAATCTCTAGCCTTAATAGATACCAGTAAAATATTAACATATATGACGTGTGCAAATCACATGTAGTAATTGATTTACAAATACTGATTCCATTATTATTCATATCAACTTTTTTTGGTATTTACATGTCATATATATATATGATACCTATCGTATAATACCTAAAGATTCTTTTTTCTTCTCTTCCAATAGTAAGACTATTCATTAAACCAAATTAAACTAAATTGAGAGCCAAACCAAATCATAAGTGCAATTATTTTATATTTTAGTTCAAAGATGGTCTATATAGTTCATGATTCGGTTTGAGGGGTAAAACTAAATCGAACCAAATTGTTTGAAGCCACACCAAACTGTTTGCTTCTTATTGAAAAACAACAGATAAGTAATATATTTAGTTTTAAAGTTTGTTGACATTTCATTAACCTTATCTACCTTTCTTTCTTTCTTTTTTTCTTTTTTTTTAGCTCATTTCACCTTCAACCTTCATAGTTGGCTCCATTTCTTATATCATCATCTTTCATTTCTAATAGATTCAAATATCTTCATTATAACCTACGATGCAATGTCATCACGATATAATATTATGTAATTTTAATTCTTAAATAATGTTCTTCAATTTTGACATTAGTAACGATTGACAACTTCAATCACTGTTAAGATTATCAAAAAGAAGATGATGTTTTTAAAAAGCAATTCAAACTAAACTAAATCAATTGAATTGTATTTGAAGTGCTTTGATTCAAAATTTAGAACTCTTAAAAGCAATTCAATTTATCAAATGTTTAAATCGATCTAAACCGAACAATGAAGACACCTATCCAATACATATTGAGATGGCGAAATTTATCATGCAAGTGTACTGTCAACTCAAACTTTATAATGATACACCACTATGATTATTTTTTTACTAACTCTTACTCAATTTTAGATTTATCTTAATTGATCTGAACCTTTGGTTTATAACACGGTGTGAGTTGATGTTTAAAAGCAATTAGAATGATAACTAAATATAAAGAGTTACATATTTATTGTATTGGATATAATTTATACTATGTAAAAAAATTTCATGGTTATAAGCGCTTTGTTTTCAAAATTGGGTTCATTGAGATGTTAACATTTTCGAGCTTTATAACAAATAGATATGCAAAATATAGCATATTTTTATTATACCATTATTAACTCCGTTCGATATAGCCGATGTAGCTGTCATGTCAACGAAACGAACTTCTTTTATATGTACCAATTTTAATGGCATTGATTGTCTATTTGCACCGTCAAAATCAATAATTTCTATTTGAATTGAGATTCTAAGGTTTTCTTTCTCGTATAATTATTTTATTGACAAAGTTTATGCTAAAAACTTGTGGGATGAGGTTGAAATTCCAAGGAGAATTTTGGTTGGTTCAGCTTTTTAAAGTTTTTTCCTCCCTTTGGATGCACTATGATGCTTGGATTTAAGTGCATGACTATTTTCCTTTTCCCTTAAAATAAAGTAAGGTGTGTAGCTCTTTGAATATCTTGGTTGTTCCAAGAGTTGACCAAGTAAAGATTGGCCCCGATATTATCGAATTGGCATGTTACCTAGGTCTTGGGTTTCGTTTGTGACGGCAAATTTGCTCCCAAACTTTGACCCCACAACATCCAAAACACAAGGGGACACAAATATACATCCAAATGCCCCACTTGAATCAAGGACACTATATTCGCAACGATCAAACAAAACCCTTCTTCCCCACACACACTCTCTCTCTCTCTCTATAAACTTTCAGTCAAGGGGCGGCTGCAAAATCCAACATATCTTTTTCTTCTTTTTTTTTTTTTACACCGTCAATCTTTGATGTAAATCCTTCCTACTAATTTTAATATCCGCAAATATACCATTATTTATATAAGATATAAGTTATCGTTTCTACTTAATAGATCTGAAATTGATTTTTTAATATTATTTAGGATAAGCGTCTTTTAAGTGTATGGTATTTATTTTCCCCTTTCTATTTTCATCCAAGATCTATTTACTAATTTCAATATCTACATATATACCACTATTAATATAAAATATAAGTTTTCCTATCATTCTCAACACCATCGATTCGTCGATATTAGATTTTCATTACCATAAGTCTAAATCTACATATTTGTGTAGTTTGAAAATTGTACCGATCAAATTTGAATTGGTTTACTAATATTATTTAGGATAAGCGTCTTTTAAGTGTATAGTATTTATTTCTCCCCTTTTTATTTTCATCCCTTTTATGAGATTATAATATCCCTTTTATGATATTTATTGCACTCCCAATTATATAGATTTTGTATAGAATAATCGGTCTTCGTAATATCTACTTTTTGTTCATTATTTCTCTTTTATGGATCCATATTATTGATGTATTTTTCTTTTATGAAATTAATCTTGCTTGGATCCTAAATGTGAAGGGAACCAATATTTGCTAATTTTAGTTATTGTTTGGATGGGAATCCTATGGCATTCAGGCTATAGCTAGGTTTAAGCCTAGCAATCAATGGGATCTATAGGCATTTGGAACGATAGTAGTGATCCTCCTAAGGTCATGCACATGTGACCACCATTTAGATGGTTGGTGGCCCTTTATTGTTAAGGTAATGGAATAGATTTCTTCTATTTTCTTATTGACCCAAGTTCCTTCAAACAATAACCTTAGTCCCTTACTTCCTTTGTTCATCTTGTAGGAGTAATGGTATAAATATAAGAGTCACATGCATGCTGCATAATAATTGCATGACACTGCAACCAGAAAAATGATCGAGTTGCATGTATAGAATGATCAAAAGAGAAGTATAAAGAGAAAAAATATGTGATCTCAATAAAGCTCTAACATTTAGGATGATAGGTGAAAGAGCTTAATAATATCAAACTCTACAACCAATGAATAAGGAGATTGTGTTCTTAATATATTTGAGTATTTGATCTTTCATGGCGAAAATCCAAGAGAATAATGATGTTTATGCTAAAATTCTCTCTTATCCAAATGAGGGAAGGAGGGACGTATTTATAGGAGATAGTCATTAAGCTTATCCATTGGATCATAATGATAATCAATTAGCTAGAATTGATAATTTCCTTTAATGACCTTAAATGGACTTCCTTCATGGATTCTAGGGCTAGTAAGGTCTTATTTGATGTGTAAGCTAAAAAGAAAAAGGTTAATATTAGGCAAGCCAATATAATAGGCTCTACTCAAAGCCAACCATTCCGAAAACTCCCTCGATCATCCTGAATGTATAAGGGCTTGACTTCCTAAGCCATATCATCTTAACCTAAAGAGCCAAACTCAATTAATTAATGGGCTTAAACCCTAATTTTGTATTTAGCCCTCTACATATCTTATCCATTAAGCCCCAAACTTGGTCTATTCCTTAGTGCTTCAATTGACATTTCAATCTCATGATTACATCACAAAATAAGTTGATAATTATTTCAAAACTATTCTATACATTGAAGTATATAAACACATGATTTGTTTTGTCACATCTGAAGCTCCTTGAAACATACCAATATGCTACATACCCTTATCAATAGGTAAGGGCATGTAAGGTGTCTTGCATTAGAGTTACCATTGAAATAGATAATTCGTATTAATTGTCGTAAATGACAATATCAAATTATAATTAAAAGTAATAAATCTACCAACCATTAAAATGAAAAACTACATAGTGTTTGCAACAACTAATTACAACCAATTCTAATGGATTCTCTTTTTATCAAATACCTGAATAATCAATCCTCAATAATTAGAAAACAAGAAGGAGTTAGCTTCATCTCTCATACCCCTAATCCATAAGTCATAGACAAGGCTGGAATAGCCATTAATGACCTCATAGTTCATTTTACTTTTCTCATACCAAGTCATTTCTCATGTGCTTCAGTTAATAAATGACCTACCAATGGCATCATGGATATTAGCACTTCCAAACTAAAAAATCTCTTCAAATTTATCTCTTGACCTACACTTAGCCACAAGAGACCAACTTACAACCTATTTATACTACATTCTACGATCCTTACAACTACAAACAATCATCATTTATTAGTCAAATATAATAAATTTATCAATCAAACTTATCACGCCTCAAAGCGATAGAATCATAACAGCCCCGTCGTATAAATCATTCTAAAATAGAAATTAACTTTACAACCGCTATCATAAACTTAATCTACACAAGGTATCCATGACTGATCTGCTTTGAAGTAAATAGTTCGTAATTTAAACAAATCATTTACCTAAGAAAGTAAGAATATATATATACACTACAATTCAGTTATTACAATTAACGTTTATAACGTTTCACAGTAATCTATTTTCTAATTAATACATTATTTAGTAAATAAAAAATTTTAAGATAAGAGCTTAGACCTTAAAAATATATGTCTATTTTTTAAATGTTTTTCCTCACTCCCCAAGATCCAGCAGTTGCTAGCTTCTGAGTAATTGTAAGCTGCTTTTTGGCCAACACTTGCAACTACGTCTATAGGGACATAAACAACCACAGCTCAGTAAATTAGGATGAAGGACTTAAAACTATACCACAAACACAAATAAGGTTATCAACCGAATTATTAGATATAATATATGTTCAAGCAAATGCCATCGTACGATATTGTTCGACCCATCGTGAGATTAGAGAAATTGCGCTCGCTCTAATTCGGGTTGAAGAGTTACCGTTAATACAACAACTCACGACTAAACTCAAGCTTGTATAATGGAGATACCGCTTCTCTCACGACTACTTTCGAACTATTGACTTCACCCTTACTGCGACTTCCTCACTTGTCACTTAGTTCAACTAAGAATAAAAAAGGAACTCATTATGTTATCCAACACTATCCCTTTCGAAGGGGTCGGTATTTGACCGGAGAATTCTAGGTTTCCCCTAATGGGTTGCCATGCAAGTCTGATTATAATTACAAGTCATTTATTTGATTAGGTCTAGTTTAGGGTGATCAATCGTTTCATACAAATCATACAACACAAGCCAAGTAGCAAATCAAAAATCATATCATCAACTTAGAACAAGCACAATCAAATATAATTTTAAGCCTCCAAAACACAATACTGTATTAATCCTAACTTATCTCAACTCCTCGCTCACTTACTCGAAGTCCGACTCGCTTAAACCATCGCTGATCATCCCTATAACACAAACGTGATTTCAGTTTTTCGTATAACTATTATAGGTTAGTTTTATTCTACAACGCTTATTGTTATCTTTTGTTTAAGGTTTAATATATCCAGTTATCTAGGTTCTCGAATCTTTTACAATTATTCTAGGTTTGGGGTTAGGTTCGAGTTCAGTTTCCACGTCGATTTCTAAATTAGGTTCTAGTTCGATTTCTAAGTACTGTTTTATATCCAAACGCTAGAAACTTGTTTCAACTCATAATGTTAAATTAATCACATTACTTCCAAATATCCTAAATACCATAATTACCCCTAATCAGTATGTTGTTCCACCTGGTATACTTAAATCCTTATTAGTGTATCGAATTTACTCCTAATGTGAGCAATTTTTATATTTTTCATATAATTATGCAAATTTAAGTTTTCTATCAGATTTATTATATATCTCTATTATTTATATAATATCAATTTTTATCATAATATTTTCTATTTATTATATTTCTAATAATTGCATATTATATACTTTTACTTAATATTTCTATCACTCTAATTACCATCTTCCAACATCAATTATAATTTCAAAATGTCTAAATTCATCCTAAATCAGATTTTACGCCTAATTGCCCTAATTTACAAAATTAACTTAAAATGTACTATTTTTCCCTATTACTTATTTACTACATAATTACCTTAATAATTACATCTAACACCTTAAATGCCACAAGTATCATACTTTATCAGATTTTAACATCCTAAAACATATAATTGTACATCAAATCAATAATTACCCATTTAATTACTTAATTAACCCTAAATTACCCATTTTATACCTCATTTTAAGGCTTAAAAATTATCTAAAATTTTCAAAAATTCATTTTTGAAAAAGGGCTCGTAGCACTGCTCTATATTACCTAAGTAGTCTACATAAAAATTTTGGGTTCAAAATTATACTCTTAAGGTCATTTATTTCTAAATCGAAACATGCTCGGTTTTGCATGATTTCTTAAGGACCATATATCAAGGAACATATTTTCATTAAAATAATACTTCTCCTAAAAACTACATCTTAAAATATTCCAAAATAATAAAATTCATAATTTTCTAAGAATATTTACTATTTTTATAAAATTACACAAAATCGGGCTGGAAATTGAATTCACCGATTTGGGTAGCTCCGGCCACCATTAGTGGCCATGGGTGTGTTGGCCCACCTAGGCACTGCCACCACCATGTGGTGGTGATGGCCGTCCACTCCCAGTTGCTTGTCGGGTCTGGGTTCTCCTTAGAAACCTCAACTGTATAGATTTTTGCTAAATTTTTGTAAAACCTTAATTTACTCTCAATTTAGCCTCTCTCTAATTTTCAATTTCGCCTCTCTCTAATTTTCTAAACTTCCTGACATCCAAAATGAGCTTTAGAAAAATTTGGGGTATTTATAGAGGTCTTGGGGAATTATTATGCATTAATTTGATTAGACAATTACCTTATCTTCTTTCAATTTGCCTTTTGAGTTATTCTAATTTAATTGGCTAATTTTTTTCTTATTTTCCCCAACTGCCACGATCCAAATCTGGATCATTCCTTATTTTTTCTAATTTTTTTTTCCTTAATTAATTATGAATTTTCTTTAATTATTTAGTATTATATTAGCATATTTCGCATATTTTAAGTAATTACGTATATTTCTACCTACATATAAATTCATATATAGTACAAATAAATATTCTTAAATATTATTTAGGTTATTTTATGATTTTTAGTATGTATATAATTTTTCTCCAATAATTCGTTAATTATCGGAATGCATTTTTACGCATTTTCGATAAATAATGAATTATATACTTAAAATTTAAAAATTTTATATTCTTTTATTTTATTGCTTATTTTTTTTAAGTTCGAACTTACGTGATCACTTTTATTAATATTTCTAACTTTATTTAATAATTTAGGGTCGATCGGATCTTTTAACCAATCGGCCTAAATTTTACGAGTCAAACTTTAGGGTGGGTCTTACAAAACTATATCAAAAACGATAAGCAACAAACATAATAAATTAAACTTCTATAGGTAACAAATTGGTAGATTCTTTTTCTTAGCAAGGACAAATCAAAACCTAAAGTAAAACCCTTGAAATAAGAAGTGAGATGGTAAGAGAACTCATTGTCACCTAAATGGAGAGCTTAGTTTGCCAAAGGGCTTGATTAATCGATCAACCTCAACAATCAAATGGAGTGCACTATGAATAAGAGGCGTTAGCCAACATAACCTTAGTGATCAATTGACCATAAAAGGATGAACTATTCATTCACCCTAAATCTTGCCTCCCTTTCAACTTAATGCTTAGTTCATTATGCTACCTATACATTTAGCTGATTGATCTATGCTCAAACCTCTCCTCTTTAATCTTGTCTCCTAAATTCATAATGTGCACCTAAAGTCATCAAATCCTCCACAACACATAGAAAAACTCAAGTTTTTAAGATAAGATCACAATGAAACAACAAGGAACCATAATTTCCGAGTCTAAAGGTCTAAATTGCTTCATACCCACAAGATTACATCCTCAGTTTTTCTCTACACTTGCAATCCTTGATTAACACTCAATTCTAAGGACTCTAATGACTTAAGAGGTTAAATTAGATGGTTTACTAGTTTCTTTAATATGATAAACACACATGCTTTCTTTAACAACTCTTAAAGTAATACACTTACATAACCCTAAATCCTAAATCCTATTAACAATCACTCTTAACCTAAAAACTTAAAAAAGGAGATCATCTTATTTAGGCCAATGTAAAATCCTAGGGATCTTTGTCAAAAGGACTCGAACCATACTCTTTAATAGATTTTGGTAAGAGAGAGCTTTGGTTAAGAAAGGGTTTGTTTATAGCTTAAGAAATGAACAATAAAAGGAAAAGGAAAAGGAAAAGGAAAATTGCAAATAACCCTATAAAATTTAATCTAGGTGTGAATTTATTTTCTAAACTTTCAAATGTTACAAACTATCCTTAAGTTTTAATAAAGTGAAAACATAAAGGATATTTTTGTTTTTAGTTATTTGCAACATATAAGGATAATTGACCAATTTATTAAAGTTAAATGGGAGATATACAATATCTACAAGCTTAAGAGGTAGATTTGCACTTGGGTCAAAGTTTGAGGGAGTTATTTGCTTCTTTCCTAAACAAAAGTAAAAGGTAACTCAAAGTATTTCCAAAAATGTCCCATTAAGTGAAATTATTGAAAGTGTCCTTGATTTTGTTTTAATTTTAGGGTGTTTTCTTTGCTGCCCATATAAAGGTTTTCCTTCTAAAAAATCTCATCTCCATGACTTTGAAAATTTTTAAGCACATTCCCAATGTCTCCTATTTTGTCTCTCAAGGTGCTTTCAGTCTAAGTGGTTCCTCACTATACTTTCACATAATTGATGTTAAAACTTACGACATCCTAGAGTTTGCACTTTGTATATACTATCTTCATTGAGAGCTCTTCATAAATCAAGTTCACTCGCTCCACAAAATGGTTCTTCCTCTACCATTCTATCATAATCAAACATATATTAAGCTATGCAGTAATTTAAGCCACTTAGATAGCTAATTTTATCTAGCACCTTAGAGGGTTCAATGTATGGTGAACCCGCTATACACTTGATCATAAACTCGAAATCCCTTTGCTTATAAGATTTTGAGGAATGTGAGATCCAACTTAAAATTAAAAAGGTCTTTGCCTCATCGATACAGATTATTTTGCGACTCTAAACTGTTGACATCGCTTCTTTGACTATCCGAATCTCCCACATTGTTCAGCGTGGTACTTTGTTAACTCCATGCTTTTAAGGATGATATGTTGAATCTGGAGAAGTGAATGTTGAGATTCATAGATTACTTATGAAATAAACGGTTAAATACTTACAGACATACTATAATATCATCTTGGAATATAAATTCAATTTTATCTCTACCCTTTCTCTTCTATTGTCTATTTTCGTCTTTATCATTTCTTGCAGATTTTCCATCATTTATCTCAAATAAAAGGATATTAAGAAACCGACCTAACTTTTTATCTCCCTAAATTTTCTTTCAGATAGCTGATCAAAATCTGATGGAAAAATTTATTTGAATGGTTTAATTTAAATTAAAGAAAAATAGATGTTTCGAGATTTTGTCGTACTCGTACGGTCCGAATAGTCACAAGTTCCATGGGACAAATGCTACGCTGATTAAGATTTATTTCTACGTTCAGCGCCATAGAAATTCTTATTCATAACTCAAATGGTATGTTTCGTTTTTCCTATTACGACTGGCTCCACTTGGACGCTAGCAATTGTACCGAATGGCGACGGATACAATGGTGACATGGTGGACTTTCTGCGTCCATCTTAGTTAGGCTCCGGCTTTATCGTTGACGTGGCAGATTATGTTTTTTTGTGGATTGTATAGCGTGTCAGGTGAATTGTTTAGTGATAGATATTATCTATGAAAATTTAATAATCTTATGTTATATTTGGTACCTAAAAAATAATTTAAAATTAAATGGATTGAAACGAAATGAAAAGCAGAATAGAAAATCTTTTTTTATGTTTAAAAATGTTGATGGAAAGAAATATAATGGAATAAAATTAGATATGTAAAAATTGTCAAAATATCCTTAAATATTGAATATTATAATTAAATTATAAATTAAATAATTAATTTGATTAATAATAATAAATATGAAAGGATTAGAATCGCCGATTGCACTTTCTTAAAGATAGAATTGGATTACGACTTCTAAATATATTTTTAAATATAAGAAAATGGAATGAAATTCTTATTTATCCGTGTATCAAATATGGTAATATCAGTTGTAGATTTTCTAATGTTACATAATTTTTATTTATTCTTATCTATGTTTAGACGCCTCAAATGAAATTCCTTTTCCACCTAACGTAGATGATAACGCCACGCAATTATTATTATTATTTTTATTTTATTTTCTAAGTTTTGCACGTGGAATACGTAATGGGAATTTTCTTCATGCATCTAGACAAAAGTCCATACAATTCTGTTGACTGCTAGAGCCAGCAATTAATGGAACTCTCCACGTTGCATGCATTAATTCTCCACAGGCAACCTTTTCTACGTAGGGATTTTCCATCAACATGAGCAAAACAAATCCGACCAATAGGAAAATGGGAGGAATTAATACGTAAAAAGAATTTATTTATATATGGACCGAAAATTCAAAATTTAATATAAGAATACAGTGCAAGTTGAAACTTCAATCATACCCTAGTCGGCATTAACTATGGTCCTTTGATTATGTTCATGCCCATATCAATTACATCTTTTCACTATCATTCATGTATCCATTCACCAATAAAAAATGTTATGATATTAGACTTAGGCCATATGCAACAGTGGACCTTCTCACGTCGACCGAAGACGAAAGCAAAAAAAAAAAAAAAAAAAAAAAAGAAAAAGAGGAGAGTACCTAACCATTGTAAAGAGTTTCTTCAATTATAAACGTTCTTACTCATCAGAGGAACGAAAAAACTTTAATTTTTTTTTTTAATTTTTTCATTGGTTATTGGGTTTTACAATAATTATTAAAAAAATATTGAGAAATTTTCATGAAAAAACCTCATTTATAAAGTTGTAAGTTTTTCAAAATGAAAGTTTTTTAATATGTTGACGCCGCACTTAAGGGATATGGAACGAATACCTAACTATTGTACATATCTTAGTATATCTATTCATTAAATAGTGATAGCAATAGAAATAAATATAAAAATTCTATGGTATAAAAACAAATTGAATATGAAATGAATCTTCAAAAGTAAAAGATTATCCTATGATTATCTCATTTAGCATCGTGTTATCAATTTAGAAATTCAAGAAATAAAAATTGTTAAATATTGCAACAAAAAAAAAAAAAAAAAAACCTCTGTATGTAGATTTTAGTTAGTAAAAAGTGTAACTTCAAAGTTTGATGGTAGTCGATAGATAAACCACAATAATTTTTGTGGAGTTAAATAATGATAAATTATCATGTGTGTCTCCTTCATCAATTTCATGGTCAGTTATGACACATACGACATTTTTTTTTTTATTTTTTGAATATACATAATTATGATATAGCTGTAACTTTGATCTTCAAATTGTGTATTAACATATTTTGGATCGATAACATTCAATCCTAAACTAAGAAAACTTATATAAATTTATTGGATACTCCAAAATTATTAATCAAAATATACATCACGTATTATATATATATAATGTGTAAATATTAATAAAATATTGATATATATACCATATATAAATCTTAGATGATAATATATTTAGAAACTACTCTTTCCATTAATATTTAAGAAGAGAAAGTTATCCAAAGAAACAAAATTACATCATAATTTTTATATGATGCTGAAGATAGCTTCTTTTACCATGAATTAGGAGTGATTTAATGAACTTAAAAGTGATAACGTTTAGTTTGGTCGTTTGTCTCTTTTGTTAAAAAGCAAATTAAGAGAAATATAGAACCCCTAAAGGTGCTTTGCGAGTTCATTCCGTTATTCGCCAGTTTCCGAAAATTTAACATAAACCGACCATGGAATTTCAGAAATAACGTGATTGAAACTAGCTTAGTTATCTTTATCATGTCACGTTGACAAAAGGAAGGAACCTAACTCCAAAGTCAAGATTCATAGCATCAGATTATTAATGAAAGCAAACTGAAGACATTGGAAATAAAGAACAAAAAAGTACGAGGGTTTCCTTTGTTCATACGGCTCTGTTTGACGAATTGTCTGCTCATGGAAATTTGTGGAAGTAGGGAAATGGGAGGTTCCAGTCTCATTAAGATTACCTTACCCAGGTGCTACTGCAAAGCGCGTCCCAAAAGTACGGTCCAAAGGCTTCCATCGTTGGATTCTCCTGTAGACATCAATCTAGTCGACGATCTGTGTGTGGTGCTGATGGAACCAAGGTGCTGGGACAAGCAGCCATTAATAGTGAGGAATTTAAATATTTATCATTAAAATAAATAAATATTATAAAAATATTAATTATATAAAAAAATTATAAAAATATCAATATTATTATGTATATTATATATGCGATATTAATATTGTATATATATCGTATGATAAACTTACGACGTTACTATAATTATGTTATATATTTAAAGTGCAATATTAGTATATTTATATATATTACACTGAAGAAGTGCGATTATAATCGAAGTAGGAAAAATATGAAAGCATACTCTATACATGCTATTTTCTTGTAATTTTTATTATTTTATCTTCTAGATTTAATTTAGTATTGGTATTTATATAATTATTTTTATGTAATTCATATTTATATATATATTTTTTAGGATCAATAGACATGTGTTATACCTCCTTTATAGTCTTATATTTATTTCATGTGCTTTTCATACATGTATTTAGATTTTTGAAAATCTTTAAA